>JAQFVV010006464.1:25000-285000 GCA_028023455.1 Epiperipatus broadwayi | reverse complement strand
GTATTGTAAATTAACTCAGAAAAAAATTAAAAATTTATAGAGATGTTTTAGATAGCAATTGTAAAAGAGCAAGTGAAGATATAAATATCAAAATAAATGAGTTAAATCAATTATTAATTCATAATGAAGAAGCTAATAAAGAATGGTTTTGTCAGCTGGAATATAAAATAAGAATTTCCAATGATCAACTGGAAGAGAAAATAAAAGTTTCCAATAAAAATATCGGTAGTTATATCACTAATCTTGATTCTCAAATACACAGACATTAGGAAAGAATGTATTGAGAAGGTTAACTTTGATAAAGTTAAAGAAGAAATTAAAAAGAAAATGGCAGAAGATATGACTATGGTAAAAGGGGAAATGAGAGACAGCCATAAGTTTAGATCGAGGATGGGTGAACAAAAAAAAAGATGCAGAAAGAAATTAAAGATGTCACTGATAAAATCAAGATGTCACAGAAAAGATAGGAGAGCAGAAAGAAGCAATTAACTTAGAATTAAAGGAATTTCAAAAAAACCAAAAAGGTTATCTTAAAGAAATAGTAAGTCATTTGGATTGAGATGTTAAATTTAAAGACATTTATAAGAAAATAGAGATAGAAAATATATTAAACAATAAGAGGTTTACAGAGAGAAAATAATAAGGTAGTGAAAACTTTTGTTAAAGAAGAAGTGGAGAAAAGAAGTGAACTTGACCATATAGATTTTCAAACTAATAAAGACATTAAGAATAAGTTTAGGTGTAAGGAAGAAGTTGAAGTTCAAAAAGGAAGGGTTAGTGAAACTGTTGATACAAATAATGTGAATCCGTTAGCTCTGAAGTTTATAAGGATAGTGCCTTTCAGAGGTGGATTCATAGAAAATCCTTTAGAATTTTTAAAATAGTCTGCAAGAGCTATTTTCTCTATGTGTGTTGAATGAAAAAGAAAAATTAGCTATTGTTAGTAACCATTTGTCTGATGTTGCAAAGAATTGGTGGCAATCATTGTTTAACAAACCGATGACTTATGGAGATTTAAAATACTTAATAATGTGTATTTTTTGGAGTGATGATAGACAGGATAATGTTCGTTATCAGATCTCCCAAGAGAAATATAATTTTAATAAAGGAATTTACACAAAGTTTTTTAGGGAACAAGCCATTAAACTGAAAAGCCTTACTGCTTTTCCTGTGTCAGAACCACAAATAGTCCATATTATTCAGCATAATCTTCCAAAACCAATCAAACAGGTACTTATTGCTGCTGGTCACTTCACTATAGAAGAAGTGACAGAGACAATTGATGCTCTAGAAATAGCTGATTCCTCATTTGGTAATAGAAATAGAAATAGAAATCTTAAAGATAAAGTAAGCTATACTGTTTCATTTATACAGGCTAATCCCATGTCCTATAATCCGATGATTTATAACCATAGGATCAGAAATAGAAAGGTTTTTAATAATAGAGTTTGAATATCTTCATACTCAACTAGGGATGCTCATCAGAATTGTTCGAAAACTAAATCTAGGCATACCCCTGATAAACCTTCAACTAGTGGAATTACCACTATATTAAAGAAGTATGGGGGAAAAGTAAAGGACAAATCCATGGCGGTAAACTAAATCAGTCTTTGTGAGTTCCTCTATACAGGGATCTATTGCTAACAAAAGGAGAAACAATAAGATGTGGTTTTTAAATACTCTAGAACTAGATGTAGATTATCTAGAGCCATTTGACATAGGTGAACCACCTACATCATATAGTTTCCCAGTTGTAAAATTAATTATAGAGGGCATGATGATAGATGCACTAATTGATTCAGGCAATCAAGCCTATATCTTATCGAAAATACTTATATTAAAATATTAGGTTTAAGCAAAAATATACCATCATGGCCAATTAAGCAAATTCAGGTCACTCTTGCTAATGGGAAGAGAACTAAGCTTTCCAATAAGCAGGTGTGGATAAATTTTAAGTTTAAGAAAACCAAATTTGGGTATGTCTTTTTAATAATGCCTGGACTAATCCATGAAGTTATTATAGGTTTTGATTTCATGACATTAAACCAGAGTAGTGTAAATTACAAGGAAAAATTATTTATATGTCAAGAAGAAAGGCTTAAATTTGAACTTGGATTGCGTAATCATTCTAGTCAATTACTATGCATCCAAGATACATCAATTGAAGTTAGCATTAAGGCTAAAATAGAATCCATTTGTAATTCCGATTTAAAATTAGGGAAAATTTTCTACCAGTTGATGTGTGAATATAAAAATATCTTTTCAAAAGTCCCAGGTATTATAAATGGATATATCCACAGAATTAAGTTAAAAAAATAATGACCCTTTTCAGCCAAGAATGTACCCAATTCCATATCAATATTGTAACAGAATATATATGTGTGTTACATTTAAATTCTAATACTTAATATTTTTGTAAATATCTAATACTAAATTAAAAGCATGAACTTTTTTTTTTTGAACGTTCAAAATGCACAAATAACGAATTATTAATTTATTAATATGTTTAATTTAAATATTGAAATAAAATAAGCTTTAAAAAAATTGTAGAATCAAAGCAAAGTTTCTATAGTTTAAATAAAATATAATAAAAACCTTTTAATTTCGAAAATAATGAAGATAATTTTTTTTTTTTTAAGTGTCATAGCATCGGCCGGGATGCGAACCGTCAACCCAGGCAACTGCAAGGCAGTCGTGCTGACCTCTCAACCACCAATGCAAGATGCAAAGAGAGTTTTTAATCTTAAAAAAAAATTACAAACAGATCCTTAGGGCAAAATGACCATTGAAAAGATGATTACGAAATAGATAAGAGTTCCCGTCCAAAGAGATAGACACAGACCTCAGTGGAAAACTAAATCTATTTAGCCAAAAACCCCAAATCTACTTGGCACAAACTCAATGAACCAATGAAATATAGATATGAAATATGTTTGATGGATCCATGCATTCCAGAGATAAGGTGCCTGAGGACTATAAAAAGAAAAATCCAAAAGAAACAGTTAGTTCAAGATTAGAAAAATTAAAAATTTAAATTCATTCATCTTTGCTGAAAGTAGAAATAAAAAAATTTAAAAAGCTATTATCGCCATCACCCAAGATGTAATCAGCTTCATCGTGCTTCCGTTGGTTCGGCCGGCCGAAGGCAGCCTTCATCTTCACGGATCCCAGGATCAAACCACTGGAACTGTCTTCATAAAACATCTTCGGAAATCTTCATAAAATCGCCATCGTCCGGAAGAAATGGTCCTTGCGTACCTCAGAACTTCATCACAAAGGAACGAGCACGGAGAAAGGAAAGTATAAATATGAAATATAAACTCTTAAATTTAAAATCTTCGAACTTTATTTGTTTCTAAAAATGAACTATAAACTTTCTTTCCAAATCAAACCAGAACTTTATTTCTTTTATAAACTTTGCAATTTTAAACTCTGATTTAAAGTTAAAATGTAATCTCTTAAAATATGTATTGTTTTTTTTTATTATTCATGCTTAATAAGATCTGTTTGTAATAGGGTAGGGGTTTATGATTGCAAACTTAAATTTAAAGATAAAAATACATATCGTTATTTGTGCATTATTAAATTTTAAAAATAGGTCAAGTAGTATTTGTAGTAAAATAAATTAAATATAATGTCATCTTAAAATGATTTTAAAACCTTAAACTAAAGATTTTTTTTTAGAATTAAATTAATAAAATGATTTAAATGTTAGTTGAGTGTAGATGGCTGCTAGACTCATTTAAATATATGTTAGTTTTAAAGGGGTTTTGATTTCGGACTATTTGTTTTGTAGTTGTGTCAATGCTGGTGGAGAGATATATGGACATTTATATCAATGTAATGTGAAGTGTGTTAGCACCTAGGACAATGAGTCCAACTGAATGCATGACCCCAAAGAGGTAGTCATATCATTGAAATGGACACAGATGTATTTCCTGCACCATTGACCCATTCCAACTCCATGGATTGGGAGGATAAGCATGGTAAGATAGACCGCTCTCCCATCCATATGAAGCATTATTCCTTTTATTATATTACATGCATGATTCCTTCACCAGATAGAAGTACATTCCTATACTGGTTGAAGCTCATGTTTTCTCCAATAATATCATGCTGTTCAGATGCTCATTCCTGCCAGCGTGATTCTATGCTAACATGTTCACATTGCATTGGTTGCTGATATATATCTGGAGGCAAGTGTTGGTGTGCTGTGGACTTTTAGCCTGGAATCAAATGTTTGAAAGTCTTTTAAGTGCGTCGTCTGGGTAGCTCATCTATACTCAACATTTTTAAGATTAAAAATAGAAGTTAAAACAAATAAAAATAATAGTAAATAACAATGAAACAAACATAATTTTTTTTATATAATTTTTTTTAAAGATTGTGTGTCATCACTTATATATATACGTGAATAAAATCTTTTTGTGTTATTAATACTGACAGTGATTGCTTTTATTATTCTTTATTATTAAAAATATATTTTAATAAGTATATTAAGTTTCTGCATCTACTTGAGCTAGTGACTAGGGCTGATGGTTTTAATAAATAAAAGTTGGATCTTTAACAGCACGTATCTGCCTACTCTATAAATTTTCTAGGTTCAAGTAGCATAGTGGCGCTCTGTATGGCAGATACGGTAAGACTGCTAGCTTCGATCATTTTCCGACCGTTATAATATGAGAAGAGGTACAACAACAGATACCCCAAATGCTGGAATGGCATATCATTAAGCAATCCCCTTCTGCTTATGTAAATCTATTAGTGATTATACAGAAGAAGGATGGCTCAATTCGAGTGTGTTGAGATGCTCGAATGCTAAATCAAATGACCTTCCAGAACTTGACATTCCTCAACTAGTACATGAGCTCCTGATTAAATTTAAACAGAGGTAAATAATGTTTTGACATGCACAACAATAAGTACTAAAACATACATATTCCTAATGCTGGAAAACAATTTATTTAGAAAAGAAATCAAATCTACAGCAGCTAATGTAAAAAAAAACACATGACAATAATACATTTAACAGTCAAACCAATTCAAAATGAATGGGTTGTATTTATATATTGGTCTATTTCCATCATCTTATATTAAGTATTGAGTGTCTTTAAAAAAAATTAACTATATTTAAATCTTTCAATTGTATTCAGGTTTTTAGTAATAGCACACAGGTTAGTATATGCACAACACTTTGAGAGGTATTCTTCTTTCTTCTTCAGGGGTTGCTGACCTGAGAGGAGAATAATACCTCTCGAAGCATTGTGCATGTACTAATCCATGTGCTATTATTATTACTAACAGATGAATGTAGTTGGAGGATTTAAATAAAATGAATTTTTTTCTAAAGTCATCCAATACTTAGTATTAGATGATGGAAAATCCAATCTATGAATACGACTAGAATATTATCATCACAAAAACACAAAATGGGTCTTGTCTTATGTCTTGTGTGATAAATAAAAACGTTTCATTTATGAGAAAATAGAAATAATGTAATTTTTAACAAAATGGAGTAAATAAAAACATGATAAAAATATATAGCAATCAAACTAATGCAGACTGGGTATAAATAAAATTATAACAAGAACAAGGATAAGAAATAAAATGTATGTATTTATAATACTTGAAAAAAAATTATTTAAAAAGGAAATAAAACTCATGTCAGTAACTGTAATAAATAAAAGCATAGAAGTAATAAAATATCTAGCAATGCAAAATGAATGTAAATAATATTTTAGTAAGCATAGCAATACAATATATAAGAAAGTAATTAATGAATATAAGTATGTTAAATGTAAGCACTCATTAACTCCCAATTCCTACAAGTAGTGTCACCATTATATATGTTCAAATTCTTTATAATCTTTTTAATTTGATCGATGTCTATCTCATTTCCTTTTTAAGTGTATCTATTTTGCAAAAATCAAGTTTGTTTGAAGTCACCTCTTATCAGTATCTTTTTTTCTGATTTAGTCATATCTTGTAAAATTTATAGTCTACATGGCTGTAAATTTTCTTTAACAAATGATTATTTTTTCTATTCTTTAAGAGAAATATTATTAAATTTATTGTAACTAATGTTGAGTAAATGAAACATTTAAATATTTTAATGACTAATTTAAATTCTTGGCATTCCTTTGATAAGTACTACAGCATAGCCACAAATGCTATGAATCTGATGTTCTACATTGAAAAAACACTCATATAGGACTTAATAATAAAAAATGCAAAAACCTTTCTTTCACTAATGCTAGAAATGTTTCAGGCAAATTATTATAATAACAGATTGTAAAAAAGCAACCAACTGAATCCAATTAAACAAAAGTAATTTTATTTTTCAATTTTTGAGATTTTATGAATATGTATTTTTTTTTTATATCAATATTCTAATACTTATTGTAAATAGTGAGAGGTATGACAAACTGCTTGTAGCATTTATGTGAGGATATGTTGTAGCCATTGTGGGTTAAAATAAGTAATGCAGATAGAAGACCAAATGCAAATCCATAAATTAAATCTCAAATAGCAACATAATACTCTGATTTATTTCTGTTTGTCAAAGCATGTATTGTTTTTTTTTTGTAAAGGAAACCATTTGTATTTATTATGCAAGGTGTGAAACAAAATCTATTCATTCTGTATCGATTTGTTGCTAAATATATTACTGTTATGTTTTCTTATTTATACATGTCATGGATTTTATTGTATTAAAATAAATTATTTTTAAGCATTAAAAATATTTACATTTTATTTCTAATTGCTTACATTTTTTTGGTCATTGGTATGTGGTTCCATCTGATGAGTAAATTTCATGCTCTATCAGCACCAAACTATTTGGTTTGCACTTTTTAGAGACTATTTTTATACTAATAATTCTGACTTGTTATTTTAATATGAATAAATTGTTTTCCCACTAATCCAGAAATTTGATAATCCACAATAATTTTTGAATTCATATTAAATTTAAATAGCTGCCATTTAAAAAAAAAAGATGCGCAAAAAAAAAAATAACTTAATACTCTTGTCATTATTATATTTATGTTAATTTTGTTGCTTTTCTATTTAGAACCATTTCAATCATATACATTCCAGTCTCCCTTTATGTTAATTTAAGTTTTAGAAAAATGGATTTATTTTGGAAACAGTTTATAAGCTGCTTCACAAAGTAGGGGTAAATGTGCAATATAGTTTAATTATAGGCATGTAATTATAATATGATCTGCATGATTTAGTGCAGGTTTCCAGATTGTTATCCTTGCTAATTTAGAGAATTATTTTAACTGTTTTGAATGCAACATGTGAAGAATTTGATTTTAGTAATTGATGATTAAAGACTCAAATACTTTTACGTCAATGATAAAAAAAAACCCACAATTGTTGGTTGCTGGTTTTCAACTTAAGAATATGGATAAATGTAAATACTTTGAAAGATTTTTCGCTGAAAAATTAAACAAACCCACCTTTTTTATTACTATTTACAGTGCTTATTGTATTAAAATTAATCAATGGTAAAATTTAGATTGACCGGTAGTCTTATTCAGAGCCAATAAGAAGAAGGTGGGTATTGATGTTAGTTCTGAAGAAGGTTGCTGGTTGGTCAAAACTGTAAATTGATAAATTTTAATAGATAAGCATTGTAACATCAAAAATAAAAATAGATTTTGTTGTAAAGTGAATTATAAGGAGAAAGTGGGTATTGGTGTTAGTTAGCTTTGAAGAAGATTGCTTGCTAATTGAAATGCAACACTGATTAATTTTAATAAAACAGTTAAAATAGGTAATTTTTTTTTGTAATTTTATTAATGCATAAAGAAAGATAAGTTGATAATACTTTGTAAAGAAGATAGATTTTTATTTATAAAATTGGACTTTGAGTGATAAAGTACAGTTCAGGTTTTAGTGTACTTAATAACATAAAAGACTGAGCAAATTATTTATGAAAATGAATAATCAAATGGCTAATTCCTTGAGAAATTATGTGACATTTAATCCTTGGAAACACAGGCACAAGTTTCAACTTGGGAATATTTAACTCTAACATATTCTACTACCATATTAAAAATCACAGAACAATTTTAATTGGGTCTTAAGAGACTGAAGTGGAGTTGGACTGGACATACTACTAGAAGAAATGATGATAGGCAGTTGAAATCTTAAACTGATTCCAAGAAATTGTAAAAGACCTAGAAACAGACCATATAAGATGGATTGATGAAATAAGAAAGGGTTCTGGGGTGGTGTGGAGAAAAGATGCTAGAGATTGGAGAAGATAGATTGAATTTGGACAATCCTTCATCCTGTAGTGAATCAGTAATGGTTGAGAATGAGGATGAAAGTTGCTATTTTGTAAGTAAATAAAAAATAATTCCCATGAATGAAATTCAGAAGCACTGGAAACTTCTTAAAAATATTCCATAAGATTCTGATTATATGATAGTGATATTATAGAGGAATTGAAATGTTTTTAAGATTTATGTTGCGGTAATGTTGAAGTTACAGTTATAAGGCCAAAGAAGAACAAAAAAATAATCTAAAGAGGTATCATATGGATTGCTTTCATTGGAAAAATATAGTTAAAAATAAAATATGATGGAGAATTACAAAAAGCAAGATAATAACTATGATAAGTGTACTTATATACAATTATAGAGAAGCTTGTTATTTCTATAAATTAGTTATGGCTTAATACTTTTGAGAACTTATGACATTCTCATATTCATAGCAAGATGAACTATAATCATAATGGAAAGACGGCATAATTATATATATTCGAAGAGATTTAAATTTATTTAAATTCATATGAATGCTTATCAACCATAGAGACTCATCCTTCTCTCCAAAAAATGGACGCTCTAGGTATTATGAGGTCGGCAAGTAATGAATTAGGGCAATAGTGGCCCTTAGTTGGTCATCTTGAGAAAGCTTTAGTATAAATATGTTTTTTATACTTACAATGAGTATATATGAAAAGCACTCTTTCATACAGCTATGTCCTTAACTCTTGAAAATCTAAAAGGGTTTTCCCCTATTGATATAATTGGAGTTGGCACTTAATCCAGCTAACAAATGTGGCTGATATCCTTTTTATCGTCTGATTTCATAATTGAAGCAAATGCTAAATGTTTAATTAAAATTTTAACTCTGAAGTTTGAAATCTAATAATTGTTAAAATCTTTTTTAAAATGTTTTTTAAATATTTCTATGTTGTTACCCATTTACTTACCAAAACAATATTTTGAAATTTCAGAAGCTAAGCTACTTAACTATATGAGGTATGTTTAAAAAACATTTCTAACCTTTCCACCCCTTTGACCATATGCTTAATTATTTATGGCTTCCATAAATATATCTTTTTCAGTTTGTACTTCTTAATATGTTTAATTTTACCCCAATTATATTTGCTTTATATTAATCATGATAGTATTGATTTTTTTAGTCAGTAAATTGAAGCTGTAACTGACTAAACATATCATTACAAGATTAGGCAATCCGTATTCACAAAAATTAATACACTTTCGAGTCTACTGTACTGAAAAATGAAATGACAGCTAAGTAACTTTAGTAAACATGTGCTATAATTGATAGTGAAAATGCCCAAATTTTCTTCATTTTTGCTTAAATAGTCAACATGTTAAAACAGGAAAAACTTTCCATACAGTAGTGCCACTCAGTGCAAACCAGAGTAGTCAATGGATGCAAGAAAGTTTGTGCATAATGGCACTACTGTATGGAGAGTCTGCCCTGTTTTAACAGCTTGAGAAAGCATAAGAAATGGTGATCATGTGATACTTAGTCAAAATGTTAATACAGTATGCAATGTTATGCCCTTGACTTTTCCTTATAGAGAGTCAGGAATCTCTCAGCTACTATCTCCTGAGAAATCTGTTAGCCACTTTACCTTCCCTTTCCATTCCCTACCCTATGTTTTTCCTATATTCTTTTCTATCCTGCTCCATCTCATTTCCACAACAATCTTTATCCACCCGTGGCCTTTATATCTAAATCCTCCTTATCTTTTCCCAAATCCAGCATAAAAAACAAAAATCCACATTCTGTATAATTACTTTCTTTATATTTATTCTTCCACAACTTTATTATTTGTACCCTTTCTGCATTCAGGCATTTACTTTCAATTAACAGATGCCTAATATTTTCTATATCTTCCTTATACAACTTGCAGATTAAATCACTCATATTTTTTCCATTTATGTGTATATTCCCTTGTTGCTAAAGATTCTGTTTGAGCCTTAAATAGTAAACTACTTTTTTTGCTATTATCATAGATTAACTCACACCCAATATTCCATTCACTTCCTTATATATTTAAATTCTTTTTATTCTCCATACTAGTTCTCCATTTCTCCAACTCCTTATTCTTTATTAATGCATCTATTTTTCTATCCCATTGCTTACCACTATAACACTCAACAATTCTCCTAACACAATCATCCCATCTTTTGTATAAGTATACTGACATAAATTCTTTATTCAAATCTGCATATTGCAACACCTTTTTCACCCATCTTGTTGTTTGCCCTTTACTCATAACCCAATCAAATACTATTTTGGCTATTCTCTAATTATCCATAAACTGCAATCTACCAAATATTTTCATTTTGCTTTTGCAAACTCTCCACACAGTAGTGTCACCTAGTGCAAATCTTTGTAATCAATAGATGCAAGAAAGTTTATTCATAAAATCCAATATCAACAGATGAGTCAATGTGTTCTAAATAATTAGTAAATAAGCAATAAGAATTATTCAAAGCTGTAAATTTGTCCTTAATATACATACACATTTGCTTTACACACAGCTTTCTATAAAATAAATGATTTATTTATTTTGTTTATATTTTCTTCAACCATTTTGTGAGTGTGTTGCCATACATTGAAACAATTATTCTTAAGTTGCTTTCCTAACTTAAACTCTGTTTACTTTTGTGCTATTTTAGTTTTAAATTTATATTACCATTGTTATTCAATTCATGACAATCATATGTTCTTATTTTTTTTGGAGCTTTTTACATATTGGTGTAAAATGGCCCCAGTCTCTTATTTGCATATTAACCTCACTGTGGCAATTTTGAACCAATACTCTTTTTGATAGTTTGAGTTATGCCTAATGTTGCCGCTTGATGGTGTTGTTTTTCTGCAAAAGCACAGAAATATGCCATTTATGCAGCCCAACTTACAGCCTATAGAACAGTTCTGTTCATATTAGCCATTTGCAGGCCTAGATCGTGTTGCACACTGTGCTTTGCATCACTATGGAAATAGCACACACTTCACAGATTGCTACCAGAGTAAGTGAGAGTGTTTAAAATTCAACTGGCCGTGTTTTTATGTGCCTTAGAAATAACGATCTTACACCATACTTGACATACTATTACATACTAATAATTGTAAGCCCATCACATATTTTTGTACACATCTTGGAAGCTGAAAACAATTGCAAAAGTGTATGTCCCAAAACCATTTCACATAAGTAATGCAAAAAGGCACATTTGTGGGAAAACAGCTACGAAAATAGTGAAATGGCTGTCATTGTATGTTGTTTTGGAAATCATAATCTTTGTTTTCTCAGACTAGTGCAAGTATTGGCTAATCCTTCAGATCATCAAACCCCCCTCCACATTCCAGCACTATGTGCTGAAAGCTTGGTTTGCTCAGATTTTTGCATGTATTGGCTGATCCTTTGAATCAGCAAAACCATCAGACACCCCCCTCACACATTCCAGCTCTAGACTAATTTCATGTATTGGCTGATCCTTCAGATTGTCAAACCATTGGAGAAACCCTGCACAGAAAGCAAAAAATTATCAGCCCAGTAATGTTACATTTTATTATTTTTGCAAGCAACAATGCGATTAAGAAGCCACATTGGGCATAAGTTGCAACAACCCCCTTTTTGATCTGCATCTTCTTGAAGAACTGGACCATGTCATTTACTTCATCCTATGCTTGGTTCACAGTCTTCCAATTTTTAACTTTACATTTTGTGATAGCCTCCTAAATCGGGAGTTCAATGTTTCTCATATTTACTTCTTATTCTTTATTTTGTATTAAAATTGAGTTAACTTTTCAGTATGCAATATGAGAAAATAACCAAGTGAGATCTGATTTATAATGATATTTATACAAATGGATGCAAGTATGAAATTTGTGAATTTTAAAATTATTTTTGAAATAATAGTTTACTGAAAATGTAGGTAATGAGTTTATGGATATAGGACGATTCATATAATTTTAAAATAAAATACTCTGATGAAAATGTATAGTCAATGCCATATGCAGTGAGTCCATCTCTGAGTCAATGCATCCATGTAGCAATGAAGTTTGACTACTTATCAAAACTATTTAAGGATCTAGAATGTTTTAATCATGAGTTAAGATATGAAATGTGATGATGTGTTTTATACCTTTATTGAAAAATCATAGATGGCCTTCCTAGCTCTCCCTTCCATCTGAAAATTTTGCAAATTCAATGAAAACATTCTTATGCTTCATTGCCATACACAATTTCAGTTACTTCAAACATTTTGGTAGCAGTTGTGTTCAATTTAAAACAAAATTTAATATTATCACATTGTTCTAGTGTGGATTAAAATATAAAACAGTCTGCCACATTTCATGGCGTATCTTATATAATTCAGAAACACTAGCAACTTAGAATTTTTGTGGTGAATAGCCCAATTATATCACTATATAATACATGCATTGATTCTGAGTTGACACTGCAGAAAACCTTAACTCACATTCTTATTGGATCACACTACATCATTGTAAAATTATTTATGTAAGTTTAAGTAATTAATTTAGACCAAATTAGTATCAGTTTTTTTGTAAATATACATTTATAAAACATCAAAAGTTTTTCACAATTCTTTATGTTGCTCAAGTATAAATATATCATGAACATTATCAGAAATTGTCTTGCATAATAGAACCAATCATGGATCTCATTGCATATACAATTTAGTAAGGTAAAGTGAAAATATGCTCATCAGATATATAAAAAATCTTGAAACAACCAATGTAGTTGTCTCACTTTATCAAAATATGTTTAGTATAGTGAATTCATGAGTTTTTTGTTTATAAATGTAGTGTTTTTCTGCATTTATACTTTTTTGAAATACCATTTGCATTTTTATTATTTTATTAAAAAATATAACAATCATTGTTCTTATAATTCAGCGATAACTTTTTTTACTTCTATTTTAAAACTAGAAACAATTAACTTTGTCCCAAACTTTTTTGATGCTTGTTTTTTTAAAAAAGAGATTTTTTAAATCTATAATTCTATGACCAAATAAGGTAATTAAATCAAGACTAATTAAATTTTTTATGCATGTGTCTTTAATTTGATTAAAGTTTATAATAGTTTATAAAAAAACATTTTATCATAACTATTCATAAAATTAAACTTATACATAACTATAAAAAAAAGTAGTAAAGTAATAAATTTTAAGAAAAAAAAACAAACAAAACAAAGCTTATATTTTCTGTTAGCTAGAAAATTTCAATTTTTCTTATTGTTACCAAGAACATAAATCAAAATTGTTTAAAAAATATTATATAATATAAAAATTATTTATTTTATATTAAATAAAATAATTTCAAATAAATGAAAATAATCATGAAACTATAAAATTATCTTTACAATTTTTATTGCTTTTCAAATAGAATGTAACCAAATGTCAACATTTTGTACAATTTGAGTTATTTTTTGCTGATAACTTCTGCCATCTAGTAATAAAAATGAAAACCAAAATATATAATATTTATCATTTATTTAAAACTTTCTTTTAAAATTCCAGTAATACTATGTCAAAATAATTATTTCTAAATGTCATACAAGTTACAAATATTATTTTAAGGTATCAAAGAGCGTCTAAGAAAGAGGTAAAAATCTTTATATTTTCAAAGATCAAATGAAAAATTAAATCTATCCAAAGCAAATTGATTCCTTTTTTATATGAAATGCGTGGTTTAGAGAAGTGGTAGAGTAGTAGATTTTTGAATTCAAGATCCATGAATCATTTCTCAATTCCATCACTTCTAGTACTTAAAATTCATGTAAATTTTCATGTAAACTTCTAAATAATAAACAATTTAATTATTTTTTAATAATAAATTTGAAATTAAATGAGGTTTTTAGTATAAAATTTTACTTAATCACTATGATTAATATTAATTCCATTTTTTTAAAACAATGTAATTGCTATGATATTAAAATTATATACATTGTCATTTATATAAATAAATGTCAAATGTTTTGGATTATAATATCTGAGTTATACTTGGTTCAATGAATAAACATTAAGTTATTATAGGCTTCTGTTCTTATGGCATCTATCACTTATTTTCTGTGGTCCTTTGGAACATAATGCATGAGAAGTTATAACACTATGTGATTAAACCTAATAGGAAGTATGATAATGATATAAAAGTAGCAATTTTCAAGCTTTCAAATTTAAATGTAACATCATAAGTTATTTGCAAATAAATCTTGTACTTTGATGTCATATAAATCAGATTTTGGCTCAATATTCTTGATGAATCTATTGCTTTATTTTAGAAAAACTTACATTTAAGAAGGGACAAGTTCATTTTTTAAAAGTTAAAAATTACATGAACAACAAATTCTTTAACAAACTTTATTTTTTAAATTTTAGCTTTTTATATGATGAATCATTTCTTCTTTCAACCACATTCTAAGATCATTTTTAAGTCCTGTTTATTCCTATAAAATATATATTCAGTGGAGTCCTGAACTATGCTATATTTTGTTCCAAGCTTTCCCTGCATACAATGAAATAGTGTATAATATCTAACCTTTTGTTGATAAACTCTGATTACAATGGAATGTATATTATTTGTTATAGTTCAAGTGTACAACATAATATATTTCAACATGCATGCACATGTAAATCAGATGTCTTATGTATATAGTATGCATATATAAATTTAAAGTGCAGGCAATATTTAAAAAAATTATATAATAACATAGTTGTCAATAATAAGCCGAAAAAGCACATTTATACATCTATTTACAGAACTCTGTGTGTGTTCAGTAAGTTCATTTAAAATACATTTCATTATTTTTCTTTTATAAAGTGGGCAACGGAAATGTTGAATTATTGATCTCCTAAAGCCGTTGACATTTAAGAATCAAGAAATTGATGGAGCTTCAAAAAAACCATTATGATGGGAAGTTGTTCTCTTTTCCCTCTTAAGTCATCAAAGTCATCGTGCAACAATTGTAGAATTCTGATGACTCTTCATGTAAGAATAATGCTGTGAGCCATCATGAGATCATTTTCCATAATTGTATTCTTTAGAATCCATGTAACCATCCTTTACTTGTAGTGAATCATTTAGCACTGTGCATTCCAGATTCTTGTCAAAATTCTTGCTAAAGACTTGATACTTTCTGATGCAATCAATACAAGACCATAAACTGTAACATTCTTATGATTCATATCATTCAGTCATAAATTTAAAGTCTTTTCACTTTTGACCAAAAAATGTTCCTTACTTTGCTTACAGCTTTAGCTATTCAGGAGCACAAGCAACAATAGTATAAATCTACATCTCCTTCTTTATTATTTCTCTAATAGAAGTTTCATTTTTTAATACATACAACCCATTTCTGGCTAAGCCTTTTTTTCCTATTTTTTACTAAATCAAATAATTTCCATTTTCTTGTTTAACAAAAGTATGATGTTTTTTTGAATTATCACTCATGATTTAAAAAAAGAATACAGTATTTTATTAAATACTTTTGTTATTAGCTTATTAACCTCTCTACTTTTTTTATACTTTCATTCCTTTTAATTCATGTAAAACAATTCTTCTTGTTTATTTTTTCATTATATCCTTTCTTACCATCAAAACATCACATGACCACTATTTCATAGGCTTACACACTGTGGCTTCTTCTTTCTTGAAGCCAGGAATCTCTCAGCCACTATGCTCAGAGAAACCTGTTAGCCACCTTCCCTTCTCTTTTCCATTTCCTACCCTGTTTTTCCCATATTCTTCTCTATCCTGCTCCATTCCATTAACATAACATAATCTTTCTCTGTGGTACTTATATCCAAATCCCCTTATCTCTCCATATCCAGCATAAAAAAACCAAGAACCCACTTTCTGCATAATCATTTTGTTTATATTTATTCTCCCACAACTTTATTATTTGTATCCTTTCTGCTTGCATGCATTTACATTCAATTATCAGATGCTTAATATTTTTTATGCATTCCATATATATCTTGCAGACTAAATCACCCATATTTTTCCATTTGTGTATATATTCCTTCATTGCTAAAGATTCTGTCCAAGCCTTAGACAGTAAACTACTTTCCTTGCTATAATCCGAAATTAACTTCACCCTATATTCTGTTTATTTCTATATACATTTAAACTTTTAACTCTCTATACTAGTTCTTCATCTCTTCAACTTCCTATTTTTTATTAATGCATCTATTCTTCTATCCCATTCCTTGCCACTATAACACTCAATAATTCTCCTAACACACTCAACCCACCTTTTGTATAAATGTACTGACATAAATTCTTTATCCAAATCTCTGCATACTGTACTACCTTTCTTAACCATCTTGTTGCCAGCTCTTTACTCATAACATAGTTAAATACTATTTTGGATATTCTCTTATTATTCATAAATTGCAATCTACCAAACATTTTTATTTTGCTTTTTGCACCTCTCATAAAAAACTTGACCATCCTACTTCTCCCTGAATTGCCTCCTTTGTCATCCACACATCTGCATCCAATGCATGTCTTCATACCAATGTGTTTTAAAGGCAAAAGAACATACTTTTACCTTTTTCTTCATTAATTTAAAATTTAAACAGTTACAATGAGTTAATCTCAAAACACTACATAAAATATCTAACACTGTATACATTAGATATTGCATAATATTAGTATTTAAATAATTATTGATAAGATTAAAAATGAAAGAAATGTCATACTTGCCAGATAAAAATTTCAATTAGGTCAAAACATATAAAAATAAATTTGTGATGATTTGAAATTCATTTCTTCTAGCAAAGACACAGCAGACAATCCTCTGATAAATAAAGGAGGAAAAAGGTAAAGTGTATGCTGTTTCATCTTTAAAATGTATTATTATATGCTGAAGCTAGAGGGTACTTAATCTTATAGTTAAAAAACATCTTAAAAGATTACATACAATATTTAACATTAAACATATTATATATATATATATATGTGTGTGTGTGTGTGTGTATGGGTGTGAAGAATGTAGATTTCTCTGATCATTGCATAAATATTTAAATTCTCAAGTTGCTTGTATGACAATTAGAGAAATCTTTGCTTTGGACACTTTACATTATATTATCTGGTAATTAATCAATATACTCACAGAAAAAGTAGTTTTTAATATTCAGCTTTGTTACTGCCTAGTATGATTTCAATATATTCAATGTATCAAGTTCAGTAATAAAACTGAGTATTAACAACTATCTTTTCTGTGAGTATATTCATTAATTAACAAATATTACATTGGCTCAAAAAGAAGCAAATTACTAATACTTGAATTATATTTCCTGCTATATATTTTGCTTATAACAGTTCTTTCATATATACTTCAATGCAAACAAATTTTCTTAAAACTTTATTTTCCTTACAGTTTTTACTGTCCAGCAGTCTTCATCAGAGGTGTTGAGCTCTGATGAAGACTGCTGAACAATCAAAACTGTAAGGAAAATAAAGAAGGTTTTAAGAAAATTTGTTTGCATTGAAGTGTATATGAAAGAACTGTTATAAGCAATATATATATATGAATATATGAAGATATGCAAATAAAGTGAAAGAGAAGAATAAGAGAATATACTATATATTTTTTTAATATTTTATATATAAAAATCTGATTTTCAGAAATGGAGTAAAAATTAAATATTTTTCCTAAAATAATAGGAATGCTGTAGACAGAGGGAAGGGATGAATAAATGAACAAAATTGTATAATAAGACTCAAAGACATTGGAGTTTTCTAATGATAGATTTAGGAACTAACAATTCCATTAATTAGACTGAACCAAGGATTATTTTTATTTAATTTATGCAAATCACTTGAGAATTGACTGTAAAACCTTTAACTATGAGTTGGCTATTCTAAATTGCATTGGATAGTGGGGAAAGATGTCATCTCATTTAGGATATAGCCAGATTAAGTAATAATGCTTGTGCCTCAATAGAAATTACATATTTTTATTACTTTTGCTATCTTGTTATGCACTACATTAATGAAAAATAACCATTAAATGGATGTAATGAAAAGAAAAAGTGCATTTACAAAAAAGCCAGTAAATCAATTGATGTCATGTGATGCAAAATGGCTTCTCCTTAAACAAAATTCCATGTATAGAAATCCTGACAGCCAAATTAAATATTTCTCCAAAACTTTTATATAGTGCAATATACCCATCTACTTCACACTCCATATTTTCCAGTCCTGGTTCATGTCTGTTTTCTTATTATCTCTTCCTGTCTTTTTTAAATAATTACTGTTTCATTAATTGATTTTCATTATAAAGATCTAAATAATAAGATCTTTTTTTTACTTCATTATTTTTAAAATCTCTCTCTTTTCCATATAATTTGTCTGGATCCACTTTTAACACCCTATACTTTGGAAAATAAGTATTCAATATTTTTACTCACATTTCCATGGGAATTATATTTACAATCTAAATCTTTACTTTATTTTTGCCTTCTTTCTATATTTAAAGCTTTTGTCTTTATATCAAATAACAACAAATCCCCTTTTCTGTTATTACATACTTTCAATTTTTATATAATATTTTCTGTTTACATAATTACAAACTCTTTTTTATTCATATTTGTTTTTCATAACTCTATTTTCTTTTTTTGTAATCAATTTCTTGTCTTTTTCATTTTCCCATTTCTCATGTACATGTAAATACATTCTCTATACATTTATTCTATTTTTTTATATGTGGATAAATTATATACCTATTAACTTTGCAGATTGTAAAACCTTTCTTGTCCAACATGTTTGTTGTTTTTTATAGATAATCCAATAAAATGTTATTTTTACATAATCTATTTTCAATGTAATATTAACTTTTCACTTTATTTATATTTATAATTTGAATATGAAATATTTTTCACATCTGTGACATGAAATAGTTTTTTCTTTTAGCAAATGAAATAAACTTCTAATTTGAATAAAACACCTACATAATCATCTCACTGTTTAAATAGACCAACAGACTTAATCAATGTATGAGAATTAAGATTCCAGTGAACCTCACTGAAAGTGCATTCAAATATGTCTAAGTTGCAAAAAAAAAAAAAACATTATGTGCTGCAAATGTGAAAAATGTTTCATATTCAAATTAATAGTCTCTTTTCATTCATGCATTGCAACCCCCCCCCCCGTCCCTCAATATTTAAAATTTAATTTCCATTAAAAAAAATCCAAGATTTCCCATTGAAAAGTCTCATTGTTGCCCACAATTTACCAACCCAATGCATATCTACCTATATCTTTTTGTATTCTGTCTAAAAATTTCTGAGTTCTCTAGCCAATAGGAAGTGCATAATTTTCAGATGTGCCCAACTTTATTAGAAATAGAGGAGAGATTCTGGGGATTAAAGTGCATGGATCACAATACAATTCTATCTGTTTATAAGCTTAAATTCTTTATAACAGTAAAGACATTTTTATTATTTTCAAATATTAAAGCCAGGACCATCATTCCTTTTTAAATATATATATATATTATTATATTGAAATTGCGGATATTTTTAATCATTTCCATTACATATATATATTTGTCATTTCTAAACCAACTGCCTGTGTAATTCCTTTTACCATTTAATGTAACTAAATACCTTCTCCACTTTTTAAAGACAATATCTTTCATCCTTCACATTTTAACTTTTCCATTAAGAACTAGAATCTTACATTTTTCTTAGCAGAATTTAAGTTTCGTATTTTTCCTTCCATTTTGATATGATGTCTTTCCACATGGGAAACTATAATGTCAACTAGCGTCGTTAATAATGCATTGCAGAATTGACCAATAAAAAAAAAAAGCGATTTCCGCTGTTCATACGGACTAAAAACTTTTTCAATGAAGTGACGTCACGTTTCATCATTACGTACGTATTTGTTACACTGCTAAATTACGTTGTTCGTTTTTTTTTTTTTCGGTGGTTTTATTTTGAACTTAATTTATCATTTCCCCTCCTGTCATTCAAATTTATGTTTAATGCTTTGATTGTCACAAACGGATGAACTTAAAAATCAATTGTTATTCTATCATTATTTAAGCAGTAGCGTCCCTAAGGTTGGTTAACCGGGCGTATGCTCGGGGAGGGGGGGGGTAGTGCCTTAAAAAATTCGCCAAACAGGAAATGCATTTCACAATTTAAGTAAATCTTAAGAATTTTATTAACAATTCCTATAACCACTGCTGAGTCCAAACATAGTTGGTCAAAGCTTAAAATAATAAAAAAAACTATTTAAGACCCATAATGACCTAAAAAAGACAATTCTATCTAATGTTGCTTTCCATAGAAAACAGTTTAGGTGAAGACTTACATTTAAGTAAGATAATAGATAAATTTTCTGAAATAGGAAAATAAAGTTATATTAATTTTGTTTGTCTTTTATATAAAAATTTAAGATTTTATTTCTTTTTACATTTTTTATTTGCTGGAGGCCCCACTCCATACTTGTGCCAGGGGCCTCAAAATTCAAAGGACGGCGCTGATTTTAAGAGGATTTCGGTTAAATTAGTTTTAATTTTAAATTATTTTTTAATTAAATATTTTATTTCAAAATTATGCTAAATTGGCATAATTTTAATATTCTTGGTAATATGAACTTCACTTATATAAGTGAATTAATAAAGTGGTCTTAATTTCTGACAGTTTGTTACTTTAAAACTCTGTAATTAAAATGCAGATTTTAAGTGTTTTTCATAACTTGCATATTTTTTTATTATATATACCCGCCATCTATTGACAATTTCTTCAACGTAAATTTGTCTTTTGTTATTTTCTAGTGTTTATTTTTATCTTACAAAGTAGATAGAAAATTACTTCACTAATTTAATTAATTGAAAGAATTAAGGGACTGAAATTATTCTGGTCTGGGAAAGGCCCTACATGAAATGACAGTGGATAAGTAATATCTAAAAACAGGATTCCAAAAGATTGTAAAATATCTCTGTAAAAAGACCACATGTAAGGCGGATCAATGAAGTAAAAAGTTCGCTAAGTATTGTGGAAAAGAGAGGCTTAGATCGGAAAAACTAGTTTAAAATTGGAAAGACTTTCAGCGAGTGATTAATATCTAATAATAAATAATGATATAGATTTAATCATTAATGATAATATATATTTTGTCTTAAAAGTTCTACATATATATAAATTTAACTGTATTTTCATGTACAGTATGACCCAGAAAGAGATCACATGTGAGATGGATGGATGAGATGAGAAAGTGTGCAGGGGTGATGTGGAGAAGAGAAGCTAAAGATCGGAAAAGATGGACTGAACTTGGAGAGACCTTCATCCTGTAGTGGATTGATAATGGTTGATGATGATGACAGTCATGTTGTAAATCCGCTATAGCTAATATTTATTTGTATATTTAATATTGGTGCAGAATATTAAATTTTATAAGGTTAATCCCACTTATTTTACTACATGCCGTATATATATATTGGCTAGTGCAATAACGTTAAATGAATTTTTATTTATAATTACTAGTATAACCCATAAGGGGTTTGAATCCAGACTTTCAAGCTTCCTTCAGTTCTATCTAAAACTTCAAGTGTATAAATTGTACTTATATTCAATCAAAAATTACTTCTATAGCGTATATATCCTTTTCTAAAGCCTGTTAATTCAATACGTAATTAACTTCGCTTGTTTTTTTATTATTATTTGAACACAATATTTTACTATATATATATATAAAGAGAATGCAATCGATTCAATTCATTGTGGTTGAAAAATTCAATGCAAATTGTAAATTCAATTCCATCTTACATTTGAAAACAAATATTTATGATACATTATACAGGACGCGTGATAACAGAAGAGCTGCATATCTTTTTTATTATTAATTAAAAAAATTGCAGCAATTTACAAGAATAAAAAATAGAAGTGTGATGAAATTCTTGTATCTAGTACATAGTCAAACACACCATCCAACCTTGGCCAGTAAGTGGATATCTAATGAGTAAATAAAGTTATTTCCAAGCTTTCTATTAGCAGATCCGAATTCACGAAGATCTTCTGGTCTGATTATTTTATATTAGTCATAAGTGGATATTTAATTATTCTTAGCTACACTTAGACCTTCACTATTCAGCAATTGGCAAACCTGGTTAATATTTCACCTTGCCTTCACTATTCTTTGAAGAACTGTTAGAGGATCTTTATTGAAAATCTGATGGTGAAACCTTTGCCCTGAAGAAAGCTATTTATTAAAAATGATTACCCCCCCCCTCATGAAAATTATTTGCAGTTTAAATCGATGATATAATATACCTGAAAAAGAAGGATGAAACCAAATAAATTTTACTAATAGGAAAATTGAAATAAAAAAAGAACAAAGTTTAAAAAAAATGCGTTCAAACCCTAGTCAACGACACAAAGTCGCCCAAGTAGTTTATTGCAAAGCTGAGAAATTAAACAGGCAAAACTCTACATACAGTAAATTGTGTTATGATTCAGAATTGTTGTTAACAAAACAAATGTCAGATAGCACTCTAAAGCGACAATATATTCGAAAAAAGCAAAAAAGAGAAGAAAACAATGTATTATTATTAACTTACATAATACTGACCCCCCCCCCCCGATTTGTATTTATAATTCGAACATTTGTTTATTTGCATATCATTTTTCTTCTTCTTTATAACCAACTGCATTTTTGGCTAAGTTCACCATAGTCATAGCTCTTTTAAATTGATTATTATTGCCATTTTATTTATGCTGCAATTATGCATGCATTTTTTATTTAAATTAATCCATTTAAATGTTCCAGATGTTAGATAATTGTTGGTTGTTTTCTATTTTGTTTATTACATTTCTATGGTTGGCAATAAATAATAATTATTTTAAGAGAGCTGTGATTATGCTGAACTTTTCCGAAAGAAATCACTTTGATATGCAAATGAACAAATTTACATATTTGAATTATTAACTTATGTATAAGTAATGATCATTATGTCATGTTTTAACATAAGCAAAGTATGATCTACTGTTTAAAATGAAACTTTTTCTACTTTCATATTCACAAAAGAGAAAAGTTAGCGTTTGACCAATTTTATGTTAAGTTGAAATCATACATAATGACACCTTCCAATCAAGTCCTGGAAAAATGTTTGAAAAAACATTCTTGCTGCTCAGGCATAATATGAATATTCTAAATTCCAAGGTTCATAGAAGAAAGAATAATGATTATTGCAAACCACATAAAATTTCAAATTAATTCAGTCATTCTGAAATTTTATTCATTAAGAATGCTACTATACTTTCATTAAGCAATTTTGATAAATTTATATGCATTTTAATCTCAGGGTCAAGAGGTCAACTCATAACTAACAATGTAATCAGAAATAAATGCAAAATAGATGTTCACTATTTACATATGATACTAATACTGTTTATGTGACTATAAACACAACCCAATACTATGTTATTGTAAATGATTTAAAAAAAAATACAGTACAATAAAGTTTTATTGTGCAAAAATTTAACTAATGACATTCTAAAATCTGTTTTCAGCAGAGCAAAAATAAATTACTTTTTATGATTGATTTTCTATACAGTTTAGAACAATTTTCTATCTCTAAAAATTTGCTAACCTGTGCAAATACATAGATTGCATAATCAGTAGAGCTGGCCCTCACTACATTTCAGATGATACATACATATATATATATAGTAACCAAAATATGGAGCACATGTGATGAATGTAAGTAATTAAACCTACCACATTGCATGCTAAGAACTGTAACCAAACAAAATTAATGATATAACATGAAATTGTTATGATCTAATCTGGCTGCAGCCAGGGTACACCACAAAAACCCATTGTAGTAGTATATGAAAGTACATTAGATAAATTATAAGTATGTAATTTTATTATCCTTCAAAACCTTAATTTGCGATTTTTCATTGCATGAGACCTTATGAACGACCATGGACAAGATGGTATAATTTGTGGAACTACTAAAGATTATTCTTCAACAGTGGCATGTATAGTTTTGGTACAAATGCTAGTCTAGGTATGTGCTTTGCAATAATAAGTAAGCATGGAAAATTTGGGTTTTTTCCATTTATAATTTAATAAATAGCAGTGAGACTCTTGTTATGTTTGATAAATGACAATTATAACATTAAGCAAATAAATTCAATCATATCATTACCTGATAAACCTGTTTATAAGTTTATAAAATCAATCAATTTTGTATCATGTACTAGAATCAACAATGCAAAGCTAAAGTGATGGAAAAGGCAAATGGGATTTTATTGTGCCTTACACATCATAAATTACCAAGGATAAAAAGCATTCAAATGTTTTCTCAAACTATTACTAAAACTCTTATGTCTTACTTACAACAATATATACTGCAATGTATGCTCTATTCAGGATATAGGATTTCTGGTTTTATGAATGACAAATAGCAATGGCACAGTAAGTTTAATTATAAATCAACATTTATTTACAATGTTATGATTACAATAGTCAAATATGTTTAAAAATACATATATACAAGCAACAAAGATTACAAATTATAAAATTATCATATATAATGCTTTAATATAATAAATAAATACACAAATAAACAAATAAATAAAATATCATTCCATTTGTTTCATTCAATAAATATATCATAGGCATAGTTTTATAAAATCCTAATCATACATTTTATTATAATTTGATCTAATTTCTGCCTTGAGGAAACTATACTGAAATTCAACATTAAATCATGAAATACCTAATGTGTCAGTTCCAGAACCAATAAACCTATACTATAAACCTATAATAATATAATAAATAATATTATATTTGCAGGGATTAGCTATAATGCAATGCTAAACCAAAGTGAAAATTCAGACTTTAGTTCAGGTAAAATATTAATTAACAAACAGTTAATCATTATAGGATAACTTAGATAAGATGCCCTGCTACACTTTATGACTCAATTTATAAGTTATACTTATAAATGGAAGAAGATTATTTTAGCATAATAATACAAAAATTTGTCCAAACTTACATTTATGAAGTAAATATTCCTGTGGATGCATTCATCTACACATAGGAATGATACAATTCTGAATGCCCTGTGGGTTTATACACTGCCATGAAGCAAAAAATATAATTACACAATTCCGCAGATTAACCACAAGCACAGGAATGAGTGTAAAAATAAGAAAATGGCAACTAATTAATCTGCAGATTAACCACCAGCACAGACTAATGTCATTTAACATTGTAAAGACATATTAATATTTACTTCATATTTAAAGTGCAAAAATCATCCTCAGTTATTCTGACAATTCAGAAAAACACAAGCAATTTAGCAGATGTGGGTTCATACATAATGAAAAGTGTTTCCATAATAAGGACAACTAATATACTGAATTATCTTGCTTAAAATATAAACATAGTAACAATGTAATACAAGTGACATGAGTATAGGAACAGAACCCTGGAAAGACTCATAAGACACTTAATAAGAGGTTGACACACCATAAATTTATTAGTAATTCTCAAGCTTTTCGCAAGCGCTATTTCCTCAAATAAATATTTTATTCAATCCCATGAATTTAATTTAAACATAGTAAAAGTATAAATCATGAACCTCACTTATAAGTTCATATAACAATAAAAATTAAAATTAATTCATTTTTACTTAAATACATAAATAAAAATGTACAACATTTTTAAAATATTAAATATTATCCGTGAAATCAATATAAAATGTCTTGAACAATAAATACAAATTACACAAAGTAATAATTATAAATTATAGCCAAATTTCATAGATGTGATTATATTCGCTTGTTTTAGTTATTATGAGTACTTTTAAATTAATGAATTTTATGTGGGCTCCATGAATATGAGATAATTCCAAAAGCATGACATGTAGAGTTAAAAGGAAAATGTTCTTTATTAGTTATTAAATTCTACATTTTTATATAGCATTGTTCCAAGCTTATGATATCCAGGCTATATTAATTCATCTATCCACATTTAACTCTAGGAATAATAATTAAAGCAAAATAATTTAATAATTCAAAATTGATGATAGAAATCAGAAGGTAGTTTTAGTTAATTATTTAAAGGCTGTTACCATTATTCAAGTAGTAAACAAATTAAATACTAAATACATTACTGGCAGTATACGTTCAGATAAGATAATCAATTCTTTATTATTTAATTACTGATACACAAAACATTAAAGTAGCGTTTCACTAAAATTTAACATTTAAATTTGATTTTAAACTTCTTCTTTTCTTTTTTGAAAAATAAAGTTTTCATGTTCGAAAAATCTGCAATTAAAATATTTATTTAATGTTGCCAGTTTGTATGTAATAAAATATTCCAAAACATACTGATCTTCTGCTATTAATTCTACTTTTAAAGTTAAGCATTCTGACATATTTCAAATGTAGATATTGAGCAAATTATTAGCGATTTGATTCATTTGGCTGGCAGACTTGAACAGACCTTTTAAATTTAGCAACTCATACTATTATTAAATATCACCATTTTTATATTTAAATTCGTATGAGAATTCTTGGTTAATCTGTTGCTTATTAATTATTTTTAAAAAATATGCTTAACATATTTTGCTTACATTTTATTCTTACACCATTTTTTTTCTTAATAATACCCTGAACACTCTCATTCACTGAAATGCTCACTTTCACTGAAACACACACGTGTATTTATTATAATTTTATCTAATAATTAAAATTAGTTAAACAAATGGTTTTAAATTAAATGAAAATAATTTCTAAGATTATTTTAAATAAATAAGAATTATTGTTATTTTTAATCACATTTTACTAAACTTGATGTGTGCTGTTGATTTCTTACAGGTTAAACACATTTGACCCAAATCAGTGGATGGAAAAGAGCAATTTTAAATACATTAAAATAATACAGGCAATAAGCAAGGCAAAATATTACTTATTCTCACCAATAAATTATCTTGAATGCAAGTAAATAGTCTGTTCAGAATGCAAACCTAGGCAATCAAATCACAAGAAGAAGAAAGAGAAATTTTTAAATCAGTTCTATCAATCTCTATATTTTACACTAAAATATAAGGTTACAATATATATATATGAAAAACAAAAACAAGTTTTAAACACATTAACTTGCTGTCGCTTGTATTTATGATCAATATATATGTATCATAATCATGCATGATTTGGACATCAGTAGAAATGACTCTCACTATAATCATACATTATTTAGACTTAATATATACTTTCTTAAGTTATGAATAACATGATTATTATTTTATATCATAAACATCTTCATTTATATCTATGTATAAATATTTGTACAAAAATATAGTGATTAGAGGCCAGTTTATTTAGAATCTGTCTTTTAGGCTGCTACAAATTTATATAAAAAACTTTATCACTGTCTTAATGAGGTTTATTTAAACTTCTTTGAATTAATACTTTCATTCCCTATGATTAAGTTGCAATCTTTAGTGTTTATATAAACATATTACTATAGGTAAAGATGGAGTTCCATCTTTATTGTTTAACAGAGGTTGCCTTGACAACAGATTGAGATTGTTGTTGTTATTTAATATAATTTAAACATTGACTGTATTCATGTATTTAAATAATTGTACTACAGACTTTCTAAAATAGTGATTTATGGTGAACTTTATCATGGTTTTTAGGACAGAGGTATATCCCATATATGTTGTAAGAATTATCTCACAGATGTATAATATTAATTGCTTTATTGGGAGATATGGCAGAGAATATAATACATTGGTGAGTTACAATTAGTCATGGTGTTGAAGTATATCATAAAAGTTTTCTACTAAAAAATTAAAAGGCAGCATTCCAAATATCAAATAAGCACTAAACATATACCATCAAGAAGCAGCATACTCAATATATGGATATGTTTGTGATTTGCAGATTGGTTTTTATAATCACACAAATTACATTTTTAAAGATTTAAAAACATTTTTTTTCTTTCCTTGGAGTTGGAATGGCAATACTCATTTATAAGTGGCTGCTATACATAAAAATTTAAAATATTTAGCACTAAATTTCTAATTGATTAAAAAAAAATTCATCCCTTCTACCAAAAGCATTGTAGACAATCTTCTTGATATACGAAGGAGGACAAAGTTAAAGAAGTATATTTATGACTTAAAAATATATTTAACTGCAGGACTACTCAATTATATTTAAAAACAATTGCAATGAGTTAATCTCAAAACATTATACATATATAGTCAGTTTAAAAGACTGATAGTTGTGCAATTTAACATCAATTAATAAAAGGGAAAAGAGTAATTTTAAATAATATTATATTTTGTATGCCCAATTTTATTGTGATTATAATGAAGAAAGAGTAAGTAAAAGCTTAGTAATTGTTAAAAGATTTTGAAAAGCATGTAGTATAGAAAGTGATTATAGAACAATATAAATTGATAAGTTAGAGAACTGTGATCACATAAAAGACATAAAGCAACATTAATGTTAATTAATAGTGTTGATTAATAGCTAATAGCATCAAGAGAAAGAACAAGATCTTGTAAGGCATGGCAAAAATAAGTCCACAATCATATCACTAAAATAATTACTGTGTCTTGCATTGAGTAGCAATACGTATAGAGAGTTTTGCCTGTTTTAATAACAGTTATAAGCAAGCATAAGAAATGGTGATCATGTAATGTCTATTGGCTTATGAAGAAAAGTTGTTACCAGTTTACTGTTGAAATAAACACAGTAATAAGAAATTGTAAGTTATCATCACTATCATTTTCAATTGCCACAAAAAATGTATTTATCATATTTGATTATGTGGAAGGTATGAAGAATATTTGAATCATCTGTCTATTATCCAGATGTAATCATGGCTAGAGATGTTATAGGCTTCTTACTGTCTGCCATAAATTATAAATTTGTCTTTGAGTCAATAGCCAATCCATAGACAGAAGAGGTATGAACAAACTTATTCAGCAAAATTATTAACATAGGGTTGCTATCTTAGGAAAAATAAAATTTTCTTAGTATAACCAAAACTTAATATATCTTTCTTTTCAGTCTGTTAAAAAAATATTTTTTTAAAATTGTACCAAGCACAATGATACTAAACAATACTAAAATGGTAAAAGAGTGCTTTAATTTAAAGCAAGAGTTTGATTTAATTTAGACCATATTACTAAAAATTTTAGGAATTATAGTTAATAAAAACAATTCTATATGATAATATTATTTTCATAAGTAAATAAGTAATTAGTGAACTCTTTGTTAATATATATATATAATAAAAACACAGAATCACTTCTATAAAAAAGCTTTAATTATTTCAACCAGCAGACTGGTTTTCATCAGAAAGCAAAATGGCTACTTACAGAAATTAAGTGCTAAAATATTACAGTTACGTATCAGATAACAAAACTAATTCCTATAGGCTAAAAATCTTTAAAAACATTGTACAAATAAATATATATATATTTACAAAACTTGTATAAAAAATACTAAAAAAATTATTTCACAAAAAACATTTAAAAAAACTAAAACCATACATAATTATTATATATTAAAATATATCAAAAAACAATAAAAAAATATACATCATTATATATGCACACACTAAAAAAACTGTATATATACATATATTTTACTATATCTATTTTACTATATACATATATACCTTATGCACATATATTTTTTATATACACTTTATATTTATTCTACTTCGTGCTAGTCCACCTATAAAATAATTATTTAGGAAACAAAAAATAAATAAAAAACAATTATTTAGGAAATAAAAAAATAAATAAATCCCTAGGAAACCAGGTAATTCAAAGATGTGATAGTACCTATATTCATATTCATCCCATGAGGATGTAATGTCTTAAATTTAAAAATAAAAAAACTATCTTTCTGTTTTCTTTCTCTCATAGAAGAAAAATTATCTTCCAATATAACCACTCTTAAATCATCAATCGAGTGATCAGGTAAATTGAAATGTTTAGAAACTGGTCTATCTTCATTTTTATGTAAAATATCAAACCTATGGTTGGTCATTCTAATATGTAAACTGTTTGCTGACTCACCTATGTAACAACACAAGCATCTATTACATTCTATTAAATATATCAAGTTTATACTTTTACAATTGACATAGTTGGAGATATACCATTTAAAACCATGAATGGTATCTCCCTGAACCATCTTTGTAACAATAATATGTTTGCATGTAAGACATCTCTTATCCCCACATGAAAAACATCCCTTATATATATATTTTAACAATCAGGGGAGAAGGAGACTTAACGTAATCTGCACTACAGGGCGCCACTAGGCATTTGAACCTAGAAAATGTATATAGTAGGCAGATACGTTAAGTTTAAAAACATTTTTTTAATTTTATTTTATATATTTGGATTCCGATCATTTGCCCAATGTCACTAGCTCATAGAGTAGCAGAGATTTAAACATTTTTATAAGTTTTAATAGATTTGGATTCTCAAAATATATTAAGATTTAAAACAATAAAATAAAAGAAGCCACTGCCAGTAATTAACAAACAAATAGATTTTATTAACGCACATTTAAAATTTGAGGAATAAATTTATTTTAGATTTTAACATTAATATTTTTTTTTTTTTAAATTTAAATTCAAATTACTATTTAAATAGACCGCACAGATGGATATTTAAATTATATTTTACTTTAGCATGTCAAGAATAGATAGTCTACATAGATTTTTTTCCACTTAAAACTTATCAAAACATTCATTCAATCTCAGGCTAAAAGTTTGTAGTCAACCCAATGCCTGCTTCCAGATATATAGTCGCAATCAATGTAATATGAAGATGCTAGCATAAAACCACACCGACAGGAATGTGCATCTGACAGCGTGATATTATTTGAAGGAAATGATCCGTGTCTAGAACAGGAAAGTGCATCTGTCAGACTAAGGAATCATGTATATATATATATTTTAAAGAGTGCTACGTATGGGTAAGAGCGGTCTTTCTGCCGACTTATAAATCCCTGTCCATAGAGCTAGAAGGGGTTAATGGTGCAGGAAATACATCTGCAACCATTGCAACGGTATGACTGCCTCTTTGGGGTCATGCATTCAGGTGGGCATATTGCCCTGTATGCTAAACATGCTTCATACTACATTAATATAAACACCCATATATCCTTCCACCAGCATCGCTCTAACTACGAAACAAATAGCCTGAAATTAAAATCCCTTAAACTAAACATAAACGAATTTAAACATAGTTATTAATCCTTATCCATGCAGCTATCTACACCCAATTTTAAATTTAATACATTTTAGTTAAAACAGAATAGAAATAAATAACCTAGTTAAATACAAACATAAATAATTAAATTTTAAAAAAATGGAAATGATTGAAATAGCAAACGTATATAAAAACAAATATTTATAATTGATTTAGAGTTCTATTCTTGGTCAGATAAGAGTACATTCATTCATATTACTTTTTTTTTTTGATTGATTACTTATTGACGTTATACGGTGATTATTTAAAAGAATGTTCAATTGGCAAAAGTTTATAGTTTACAGATTCTGCAGATTTTGAGGTCCATCTTCATGATCACTTATATAGATTGTTTATTCTTCCTTTTTTAAAAACGAAGCCGCTACTTGCCATTCCTTTTTGGTCCCTAATTGTCATAGGGAGGTCTCAGCTGGTTGTCCGGAAAATTTAATTTTATTGCAGACTTCCACATCATGAAAAATCTGCAATATAGCTAGTTATAACGACATATTCATAGTCAGTTCTCAGATCACAATTATAATAATAATTTGGCTTTTATATTTTTATTAGTCTCTTATCATCCAATCTTTGGATTCAACCGGCAAGATGTCACTAATCCTCTGGTGTTTCAATTACAGTCTGTGCTGACATTTCTGGTGTTTGCATTGGTCATTTAATTTCTTTGTACTCTCTTATCTGACCCTTTAATTTATTTTAAATGCTTCAAGGGCTAGTTTGTTTTTGAGCAATCATTTAATTAATAAGATAATCATTTCCATTTTCTAAGATTATAGAAATCAACATTATTTCTATTTTTAACATATCAATCTTTATTATATTTTTACTTTTTTTACAACAAAAAATACTTTCAAATACTTTTTCTTAAAATAGTTTAAGTTTTCCATCTGCGCGACAATATATATATTAAACAACTTTTAATTTTCATTTTTTAAGTTTTTTTCTTTTTAATAAATCAATTTTATTTACGATCTTTTTATTTTCATTTTAAAATAATGTGACGGGATTTTATATTCCGTTACATATCAGTAAACTTTGTCAAAAAACAAAAACATAAAAAAAAAAAAAAGAATTTACTTAGTGTTAGTAATGACTTTACACAAATTGATTATACTAAATTTTTTTAAAAAGGCAAAACTTTGGTTATTAATGAAAAGTCATAACTTTGGTTAGTAATTACAAGAAAAAAAATGCTGACTATTCTTTCCTTTTCACCCCAGCTGAGATTACACCTCCTTCCTCAAGAGTTCCCTTTTCCCTACATTTCATTATTAACTTAGGCAAGTTAAACGGTTGGATTTCGAATAAGACTTTTTTTTCAAAAAAAAAAAAAACATTTATATTAACTATTACATTTTTATTCCTCGCATTTATTTCTACATATGCACAATTTTCATACTGGCAGTACTTTTTACACAAAATTCAAACTATAATTTTACGTTAATACAAAACATATATCTACTCATTTTTAAAGAAAAATCTTACTGGCATAATTTATTTTTAAAATTCTCAGAGTACTCGTGGTTTGTCCAATGTCACTAGCTTATAGAGTAGCAGAGATTTAAACATTTTTATAAGTTTTAATAGATTTGGATTCTCAAAATATATTAAGATTTAAAACAATAAAATAAAAGAAGCCACTGCCAGTAATTAACACACAAATAGATTTTATTAATGCACATTTAAAATTTGAGGAATAAATTTATTTTAGATTTTAACATTAATAATTTTTTTTTTTTAAATTTAAATTCAAATTACTATTTAAATAGACTGCACAGATGGATATTTAAATTATATTTTACTTCAGCATGTCGAGCATAGATAGTCTACATAGATTTTTTTCCACTTAAAACTTATCAAAACATTCATTCAATCTTAGACTAAAAGTTCGTAGTCAACCCAATGCCTGCTTCCAGATATATAGTCGCAATCAATGTAATATGAAGATGCTAGCATAAAACCACGCCGACAGGAATGTGCATCTGACAGCATGATATTATTTGAAGGAAATGATCCGTGTCTAGAACAGGAAAGTGCATCTGTCAGACTAAGGAATCATGTATATATATATATATATTTAAAGAGTGCTACATATGGGGGAGAGCGGTCTTTCTGCCGACTTATAAATCCCTGTTCATAGAACTAGAAAGGGTTAATGGTGCAGGAAATACATCTGCAACCATTGCAACGGTATGACTGCCTCTTTGGGGTCATGCATTCAGGTGGGCACGTTGCCCTGTACGCTAAACACGCTTCATACTACATTAATATAAACACCCATATATCCTTCCACCAGCATCATTCTAACTATGAAACAAATAGCCTGAAATTAAAATCTCTTAAACTAAACATAAATGAATTTAAACATAGTTATTAATTCTTATCCATGCAGCTATCTACACCCAATTTTAAATTTAATACATTTTAGTTAAAACAGAATAGAAATAAATAACCTAGTTAAATACAAACATAAATAATTAAATTAAAAAAAAATGGAAAGATTGAAATAGCAAACGTATATAAAAACAAATATTTATAATTGATTTAGAGTTCTATTCTTGGTCAGATAAGAGTACGTTCATTTATATTACTTTTTTTTTTGATTGATTACTTATTGACGTTATACGGTAATTATTTAAAAGAAAGTTCAATTGGCAAAAGTTTATAGTTTACAGATTCTGCAGATTTTGAAGTCCATCTTCGTGATCACTTATATAGATTGTTTGTTCTTCCTTTTTTAAAAATGAAGCTGCTACTTGCCATTCCTTTTTGGTCCCTAACTGTCGTAGGGAGGTCTCAGCTGGTTGTCCGGAAAATTTAATTTTATTGCAGACTTCCACATTGTGAAAAATCTGCAATATAGCTAGTTATAACGACATATTCATAGTCAGCTCTCAGATCACAATTATAATAATAATTTGGCTTTTATATTTTTATTAGTCTCTTATCATCCAATCTTTGGATTCAACCGGCAAGATGTCACTAATCCTTTGGTGTTTCAATTACGGTCCGTGCTGACATTTCTGGTGTTTGCATTGGTCATTTAATTTCTTTGTACTCTCTTATCTGACCGTTTAATTTATTTTAAATGCTTCAAGGGCTAGTTTGCTTTTGAACAATCATTTAATTAATAAGACAATCATTTCCATTTTCTAAGATTATAGAAATCAACATTATTTCTATTTTTAACATATCAATCTTTATTATATTTTTACTTTTTTTACAACAAAAAATACTTTCAAATACTTTTTCTTAAAATAGTTTAAGTTTTCCATCTGCGCGACAATATATATATTAAACAACTTTTAATTTTCAGTTTTTAAGTTTTTTTCTTTTTAATAAATCAATTTTATTTACGATCTTTTTATTTTCATTTTAAAATAATGTGACGGGATATTATATTCCGTTACAATATATATATAGTAACCATTGTCTTAGTGATGCCAAAGTTACATTGTGATTATATTTTGGAAAATAACGTGTAAATGCTTATATACATACAACATGGAAATAAGTAAATGAGGAATGAAATATCAACATGCAGAAAATAACAGTGTGAATAAAGATCATTGAGGAGACGATCCCAAAAAATTATAAATAAAGCAAAAAGGTTTCGTATGTAAATAAAATAATAATATGTAAAAGACATAAGTCTCTTTCTTGCTGTTGTTTGAAGAAGTTGAAGAAAAAAAAATTAACTATCAAATTAAAAATTATACAAAGAGTTTCAATTTTTATTTTAATTACTTTGGTTTATTAAAAGTCATGAAAATACTCATTATATTTGGAATTTTTTTTTAATATAAAGCACTAGACTGACCCAAGTAGCACCTTAGCCCTTATTCTCGCTACATTGTTCAATATGTTTCCCCACCAACTATTAAAAGCTGCTAGAGAGGGAAACAGTCAGAATTTTGTTGATTAATTTTTTTTAAAAAAGGGTTTTTTGTTTCAAGCAAAATGAAATACGATCACTACAGATAACTATATTCAATTTTTATGAGTTAATAATTAAGAAGAAAGATTTTCAAGGCACAATGGTAAGATAGTCTAAGGAAAAAAATTTAATATTTGTCTGAAGGTTTGTAATGATGGTATATTGTCACTGTGCATATAGGCCAGCTACATCTGAAGAAGAGTGGAGAATAATACTCGAAATGTTGTGTAATTACTAACCTGTATTGTCTATTTGTGTGTTATTACTAACAAGTTGTTTGTATTTGGAAAGTTTAAATAAAGTTTAAAATTTTCTATACATTCAGCATTCACTTATAAATGATGAAAATAGTTCAACATATTACGAAATAAGATATTTAATGTTTTATATATTTTTTGAATATTCAAGGCAAATAAATAAAACATATAACAAACTATAAAAGAATATAGAATGAAAAACTAAAATTTGAGATTGCCAAGTGGGACAGTATATTTTGTTCATGAATGAAACTATTTTAATGAAACAAATAATCTTTTTTTTATATCCACAAATGGGAGAAGTTATATCAAACCGTTAGAGATATAAAAGATTTGAATTTTCGTTCTGATATTCAACTTGAGAAGTATTCATGAGGAAATCTACAAATAATCTATTAATTTATTTTTCCATTAACAAATTATTTTCATTATTTATTAATTTGTCTGATTGTTATTTTGTGCACAAACTAAAGCAAGTATAATTTATAATCCTTTTTATTTTCTAAAAATACACGATTTAATACAATCACAATAACTTTTGTTTTATATAACACGTACTAATAATTATACAGCATTAGTGCCACACACATGACTAAAAAAAATCCATCATAGCTCTGAGAAAATACTCCCTGATATGCAAAATTTGGAATGTGTAGTTGTAGAAGCAAATGGTTGTTAATACCTGTGTTGTAGTGATTGATATATATCAAGTACAAATACTACTTTTCAATTTTGTCGTTATATAATTGTTGAACAGATTACTCTAAAACTATCACTTGCTTCTCATTTTTGCTTATCTGCAGCATCAGTTGGCTATTCTGTGCACAGTTATCATTACAATATATTAATATGAAATAATTAGCAATGTAAATTTATGCATTAAGAACATATTTCAAGTGTCCACAGTATGTGCATATATAAACAAAGGCAAAACTCTCCATACAGTAGTGCCACCTTGTACTAACAAGAGTAATCAATGGATGTCAGAAGGCTTGTGCATAAAATCCCTATCTAGTGCCTACTCATCCAATATCCCCAGACTAGTTTCTGGCTTGTGGCCATCATCAGTGAAGAGCCTTGGATCTGAGAGCACTGCACCTAGATCTTAGGATCTAATGCAACCCTCCAGCAGCCACTTTTTATCTCTACTTTACTACAAAACTATGAGAATGAAATTGAAAACACAATATTTTCAATCTAATCTCAATAGCTTATATAGTCATATGGGTCTGAACTCAATTTAGCACCCATAATACAACAATTATGTGCTAGGTGATCATATGATGTTTATGTGCATATATCTTTGGAAAAAGATGTTTTTTGCTTTTTGTTATGTAATATTAAAGTTATTAGAGATGATGAACCTAGAGAGAGATATGGCACATATTTATGCTATTAAACATATGAGTGATCTGTATATTTGTATTTGCATGCGACATGATTCTGTGCTTTAAACTTCCTTGTTATATGCTTAGCTTGTTATTATTAAAATGTTATTTTAAAATTCAATAGTAATAGCTTTACTTTTTATTTCAATCCTTTCTAAACTAAAACAGTGACAAATTCTCCCTACAGTAGTGCCACCCAATGCAAGCCATAGTAATAGAATTGGTCAGAAAGGATACAAATAATAAAGTTGTGGAAGAATAAATATAAGGAAAGTGATTATACAGAAAGTGGGTTATTGATTTTTATGCTGGGTTTGAGAAAAAATAAGGGGGAGTTAGATATAAAGGCCATGGAGTTGACAAAGATTATGTTGTGGAAATGGGATTGAGCAGGATATGGGAAAACGTAGGATGGGGAATAGAAAGGAAAGGTATAGTGGCTAACAGGTTTCTCTGGGCATTGTTGCTGAGTGATTCCTGACTCCATATAAGAAGTCACAGTGCATCACATCACATCACTATTTTAACAGCTTGTGTAAGCATAGAAAATGGTGATCATATATTGTTTAGTGATTTAATTCCTGTCTAAACTGTTGCGTGGCATATATTTATATATACAATTCTGACTCATAAGATATGTAGTATAAGAGATTTTAAAAAGACTTAGGATCATGCTGAGATTAAAATTACTTGAATAATAAGATAATTTTTTCCATGAAAAGTAGTATCAGCATGGGAAGAAACAATTAAAACTAATTAGAACTCACCAATGAAGAATGCTTATTTTCAGGTAAATATAATTAGTTCATCAGTACTAATTGGTGGAGATACTATTTTGAATAATGAAATAACATCAATTAATAATGATGGGTGGTTTTAATAATTATCCAAATATTGATCAATTTTTATGCTGGATGGGTGAAAATTTTGATGGTGCTGAGATTTAGATACTTAACATAATCTCATATGTGTATATAACATTTGTCAAAAGTGTGGTATTTTCATCATCATCATCATCATGAATAATTTTTTCATCATAATATATAAATAAAGATAGAATATTATAGTTCTGATTAATATGTAACACTTAGAAAGATAAACCTTTATTTAACATAATCTCATATATGTATATAACAGTTGTCAAAAGTGTGGTATTTTCATCATCATCATCGTCATGAATAATTTTTTCATCATAATATATAAATAAAGATAGAATATTATAGTTCTGATTAATATGTAACACTTAGAAAGATAAACCTTCAAGTGCTACTTAAATAAGTGCATGCTCCTATTAAAATTTAAGATTTTATACAAACATGTAATTCATACATAGATATATGGATTGAAAAGTGAAATAGTAAAAGTGTAATAAGCTAAGGTGTTATTGGAACTTGATTTGAATCAGTTTATATTTAAACTTACAAGGTAAAGATATTTTGTAATCACTGTAAATTTCTAAGGTAAGGTGATGCGCTCTGGCTTCTCATTTTTCAGAGTCAGAAATCTCTCAGCCACTCTACCCCGAGAAACCTGTTAGTCACCTTATCTTCTTTTTCCATACCCCATCCTAAGTTTTTCCCATATCCTCTATCCTGCTCCATCCCATTTCCACAACATAATCTTTGTCAACTTCATGGCCTTTATATTTAAATCCCCCTTATCTTTTTCCAAACCCACCATAAAAACCCAAGACCCACTTTCTGTATAATCACTTTGTTTATACTTATTCTGTCACATCTTCATTATTTACACCCTTTCTGCTTGCAGGCATTTGCATTCAGTTAATACATGTCTAATATTTTCTATGCCTTCCTTACACAACTTGAAGATAAATCACCCACATTTTTCCATTTGTGTGTATATTCCCTTGTTGCTAAAGATCCTGTTCGAGCCTTATACAGAAAACTACTTTTCTTGCTATTATCATAAATTAATTTATACCCAATATTCTGTTGTTTTTTTTTACTCTCCCTATTAGTTCTCCATCTCTCCAACTTCCTATTCCTCTATCCTATTCCTTGCCACTATAATACTCAACAATTATCCTAACGCAACCATCTCACCTTTTGTATAAGTATACTGACAATAATTATTATATCCATATCTTCTGCATACTGTCCCACCTTTCTCACCCATCTTGTTGCCTGCCCTTTACTCATAATTCAATTAAATACTATTTTGGCTATTCTCTTATTATCCATAAATTGCAATCTAATGATCATTTTCATTTTGCATCTCTCATATAAATACTTGATCATCCCATTTCTCATTGAATTGCTTTCCTTGCTGTCCACACATCTGCATCGAATGCATGTCTTCCTACTTCTCTTTGTACTTTTTTTAAGTAATCTAACACCTCTTTACTAACATATAATGCATCGTTACCATAAGTTAACCCGGCTACTCCCACTGCCTTCCATACAATTATAGCTATGTCATATTTATTATATAAAACACTGTAAATTTCTTTATCAATCCTTTTTTTTTATTTGCTTCATTTATCATTTTTTTCCTCCCATTCATCCAAGCAATTTTTCTGATTACTTAAGATGATTCCCAAATGGTTATACCTATTCACCATATTTAACTTTATATCCCTTAATAAAAATTCTCTCTTTTTCTCCAGTATTTATCATCATTACTTTTAATTTTTCTTCCATAAATTTAATCCCCATATCTCCAGTGTAACTTCCATATCTTTCCTATTTTCTGTGCATAAGAACATATCATTAGCAAATAAAAGACCTGATAATTTATACACTCCCTTGCCATCTATTAATGGTATCTCTACCTCTCTTTCTACTGCTCTCCATTTCTCTCAAATATAACAAAAACAAAATACGCAACATAGGGATTCTTGTCTTAGTCCCGCCTCACTCTCGACTCTAACTGATTCTATATTTCCTAATTGATACTGAAGCATTCATATATATACACATCGTATATATATATGGGCTTCATGTATATATTTGCTATTAATTTGAAAATATTAAAATTTTTTAATGTATAAATTAAATTCTAATATTTGTAATTATTTAGGGAAAAGGAGGCAAAACATATAATTATTGTAGAATCAGATAAAATCAAAGACGGAATTTAATTAAGTGATGCAATTAATAAAATTTCAAATTTAAATCGCGTTAAGATTCTAATCAATAGATAATGAAGAAAAGAATTTTTACTTAAGTTTAATTAATTAATTTAGATACAGCCGGCCTTTGTTTTGAGTTATATATATAGAGAGAGGCAAAAGAAGAAGGCATTAGTTAGTATTACAATAAACTTCAGAAAGAAGACACTTCTTGTAGAGTTTAGTTTCTGTACACTTCTGGAAGTTTTATTTGTAAAGTTTTGTAAATTGTTAAATTACAACACACTATGAGTGAATAGATCGCCGAAATTTCTCTGCCCAGCTGCGGTGCAGCTGAGTATGGAGTTCCCTCGTATTATAGAATGCCGTGCCGATAAAGCCCTTGCCTGATTTAACAATCATTTGCTGACATGCTATGCCGTTGCCGTCAACTGTTTGCCAACATCCTTCAAAGGTCTGGTAAAATACTAATTTAATTTAATTATAAATTTTAAAAGGTAAAAGCCTCTCTAATATTCTCTTTCTTTGCTTTAAACAATTATTTATTAATCATTCTGTAAAATATATTTATTATCGTATTATTTAGATATTATATTGCCTTATTTAAATATTTTCTTATTGTGGTATAACGCACGCTTAATTAACAATCGTATATAGTAAAGAAGATCGACTATTGCAATATATATATATATACTCTATCTTTCTTAAATTTTGCTAGACTTATTGTTTTAAGAATCAGATGGAGGTAAATTTAGTAAAATATTTCACAGATTCAAATAATTGACATTATCTAAAGAAAAGCCCAGTTATTAAATAAAAGCAAGATATTTAAATTCTTCTCCCTCTGATTCTAAATTTTTAAAAATTAGTATTTGAAAGTTGCTAATTAAAATCTATTTAAAATCGGTTCTTTCAAAATGTCATTTAGCCATCAACGCAATTACAATGGTTTACATAAAACTTGAAAATTTAAAATTAAGATCGAGTGTTAAAATGTTAAAAACAAACTTTATTCTCTTTTATAAGAAAGTATATATGTATACTGCGTACTTGGATTTATAAACAACTTTCAGTTAAAAGTTAAAACTTCGTTTCTATTTTAATAAATATATATGTATACTGTATATGATATGATAGTTTAATTCTTTAATACTTTTAACACTGTAATATATTGTCATCGTAGGCTGTCGTATCAACATTTCTGTATGTCGGCGTAGGATCTGGGGGCAGATCTCTAGTTAAGCAGGGATTAATTTCTTTATAAAATTTATTATATATCATAACTGCATAGGCCTTGATTTAGCCTATAGAATAGATGTCTGCATGTGATGAACTTGTGACACGACCATTTGCGTTTTATGGATTAAATTTGGGTCCAAATATTTGCTATTTTTTATATATTTACCATTACTGGATTGATTGGTTTCATGATTATTTTATTGCGTTTCTTCAGCAGGCGTATATCCCTGCTTCGGAATATAGAATAACTGGATCCCCTTTTTGAATATGATCCACGCAAATGCGGGAATATTCCTTTCTATTTCAGACCCAGTGAACCTTCGTTTTGTATCACCAATTAGGCAGTGGATCGTTCCTGCCTGTTGGTGAAATTTATTAATTATTATAGAAAGACGCTTATTCCTTCCTACCAGTTGTCCATTTATTTCTTAGAGATTTGGATATGAATTCGCGGAGACGAGCATATTCCAGTCTACCTCGTCATTGGATTTATTTATTACTTTAGCAACTCAGTACTGCCTTCCTTATCCCTTGCGTATATTAAATCTTGATATTTCAGCTTTTATTGGGCATGATCATGAGAATTATGCATTTATCTATTTAACTATATTTTCTAGAATTAAAGTAAACTTACCTTATTTTAATTATCATCATGCACCTGCTTGAGGATATCTGCTCCAAAGATCAAATGTGTTCATCATCCGAGGTCCCTTATTTAGATATCCGTTATACTTTGAAACTTTTACACATGTAATCATTAATTCATGTAATTTTCACTATCTTGTCTAACAACCTAATTGAGCAGTAATCATTTCTTTTGTTTGTTTGTTTGTAATTTTAATACTAATAAAATGTTTGTATATATATATATACATTGCATTGGGTGTCTTGTTTTGCCACAATGAAGCCGTATAGTTAATAATCTAGTTTTAAGTGTCTCTATCTCTCCCTGGTCACAGAGAGTAAAAAAGAAATGAATTAGTATGTGGATTGGGGTGAGTTGTGGTGGGTTAAATCATACCGGTGGTAATTTTGCAACTATCAGCTCATCCTGACCATTACAATACGTATAGTAATTATTTTCATATAATCTCTTAATAATATCCACTAAAGCTCCATTCATTTCCAAATTTACTAAATCTACCCATAATCTATTTCAATTTACTCTACTATATCTATAAAGACCATATATAACTGTCTACCTGTATTTCTATTCATATCTATAAGTTGTGTAACTATAAATAAACTATCTCCTATACACCTAGCTGATTGAAAACCTCCTTGCATTTCTCCCATTATATTATTTTCTTCCATTCATTTTGCGACCATATTTGCAAAAACTTTATCTAACACTGCTATCACTCTGTAATTGTTTAACTTTCTATGATCCTTACACTTTCCTTTAAATAGTAGCCTTACTCTCGTATTATTCCAGCTACTTGCAAGTTCTCTTCTGTGTCATCTTATTAAAACATGATAATAGATTTAATTTTGTCCCATTTCCTAAATTCTTCACCATTTCTGCTACCCATCCATCTAAATATTTTGCCTTTCCACTTTTCAATTTCTTTTTTGCCTCATTCAATTCATTGTCTGTAAACCTAATATTTCCATTACTATTTGCTTTTATGTTTGTTATCACTCTGTCCTTCACATCTAACATATTTTCTATATTTATTTCATACTTATTTAAGATTGTCTCTAATTCTTCTCTACAGCTACACTCTTTTCTGTCATCATCTAATAATACTATTTCTACCTCTCTTACATTCCTTCTTTTAATATATTTCTAAAGTTTTTTACTCCCATCTCTTCCACTTTTGTTAATATCTTCCAACAATTTACTATTTAATTTCATCCTCTCTTTATAATTATCTATTTTAACTAACTTATTTTTTAAAAAAAAATACTTTTCCCATTTAATATTGACATTTTTTTCACTTTCTTTGTTTTTTCATAGGACATATATTCTCTGCATGCTAATTCTCACTTTTCTATTGCTTTTGTTCTTCTGAATATTCTCATCTAAAATCCTATTTGCCACTTTTTCTATTTTGTCATATGAGTCTTTATTCTCATTTCCAACAAACTCTTCTATGATTTCTTCTACTTTTATTTTATATTATTTCAACTTATACTTATCATTCATTCTCCATCCACATCTTTCACTATCATTTCTACTTTTACTACTATTTTCCATCACATTATTAACCATTTCTATTATAAAGAAATTATGATCACTAATATATACCCTCTCTCTATTATCAAACATTTTAATTATCTGTACTTTATTCATTCCCTCTTTCTCTACTAATACATAATTTATTGTGTGAAATATATTATTTCTAGACCATGTGTTTTATCCATAATAAATCCCCAATGCTCAAATTCACTCTGACAAAAAGTCTTAAAAAAACTGTCCATTCTTGTTATTCACATTATCAATTTCTTCAAGATGACCATTCATATACTCTATAACCATTATTTTCTCCCCCTTTTAAAAAAAAAAACCTCTGTATATTCTTAACGAGGCATTCATATATGCTACTGTTTTGCTCCATTATAGTTTGATTATCTCCAGTGGTCATTTACTCTATAGCCACCATCCATTCTTGTCTTCCTAATCTTATCTCAAACCACAAATGTTCTTGACACTTAACAATATTTAAATATTTTTTGACATAACCCCTATACCTCTACCCATTTTTTCTTTTTCTTTTCTATTTATATCTTGTCATACCAAGTCTTCCAGTCTAGGTTCTTCTTCTCTTAGATTTGTTTCCATTTTTGCTAATACCTCAAGCTCTTTATTTTTAACTGATTTGTTTAATTCCAGCCACTTTTCTGGTCTCCTACCACCTTGTATATTCAAATATCTAATTTTAACAATTTCTTCTTTTTTTACTACCCTTTTATAAATTCTTTCAACTCTTTCTTCTCTATTACACTTGTAAGTAAATTGCTTGTAATTAATTTTACAGACCCATTTCCGTCCACATCTACATTTATATCTAAATCAGCTACACATCCTGTCCATTCTTCTTCTTTTTGATAATACTGCAATTTAAAATCCTACCATCTTTATAAGTTTCCCAAACTATAATCTTTTTTATAAATCAAATTCTCTAATACTTCACTTCCTTGTTTTGCTAAGTGCAATCCATCTTTACTATACAACTTCCTCTTATTAATAAAAAAATCTCACATATTCACAAACATAACATTATTTCTCTTGCATAATTTTTTTAATCTCTCATTTATAGAACCTGCCCTATCTAATATATACCTATTGTAAAATCTTGGTAATAATACAACTGATGAGATGAGATGCACTGTGCCTTCTCCATTATCAGAATCAGGAATCTATCAGCTACCATGCCCAGAGAAACCTGTTAGCCACTTTCTTTTTCCTTTCCATTCCCCATGCTAAGTTTTTCCCATATTCTTCTTTATCATGCTCCATCCCATTTCTATAACATAATCTTTGTCAACTCCATGATCTTTATATCTAAATTCCTTTTATCTCTTTCCAAACCCAGCATAAAAAACAATAAGCCACTTTCTGTATAATCACTTTGTTCATATTTATTCTTCCACAACTTCATTATTTGTACCCTTTTCCTTTCAGACATTTACATTCAATTAATAGATGCCTAATATTTTCTATGCCTTCCTTGCACAACTTGCAGACTAAATCACCCACATGTTTCTATTTATGTATATATTCCCTTATTGCTAAAAATCCTGTTTGAGCCTTAAACAGTTAACTACTTTCCTTGCTCTTATCATAAATTAATGCTCAGCCAATATTCTGTTTACTTCTATATATATTTAAAGTCTTTTTACTCTCCATACTAGTTCTCTATCTCTCCAACTCCCTAGTTTTTTTTATTGCATCTATTCTTCTATCCTATTCTTTGCAACTATTACACTCATCAATTTTTCTACCACAATCATCCCAACTTTTGTATAAGTATACTGACACAAAATTCTTTATTCATATCTTCTGCATACTGTATCAATTTTCTCACCCATTTTGTTGCATGCTCTTTAGTCATAACCCAATTAAATATTCCTAACTAGCTATACTGTTCTCTAGTATTAAAATCTTCTATGATCAAATGAAAAACGAATCAATTTTCATTTTGTCATAATAAAATCTTGTATAAACATGTAGATAACATAATATTTATTGATTTTGGTGATTTATTTAAGTATTTTACACACACACACACACGCACACACACATATATAAGTAATTGCAAACTGTGAACGGCAGCCAATTATCCAGAACTATTTATTGGATCATTATTTTCTGTTTACGAATCTTTTACTGAATAATAAATGAATTAGGGTAAAAGTTACACGTCATCATTATTACTCCATGCAGACTATAGACTCTAATAATTTCCTATAAACGATTATTTTAAGCTTTATTATTATTATTTCATGTTAATTTAAGTAAACGTAAGTTTATCTAAATGTAGGAAAACATTTATTTATCTACCTAGACGTAATGCTTAACAGTATCATGCTTAATGATATACGTCCACTCTTTCACGCTCACAGTTACGTAAAATTATTAATTATTTGTATTATTTGATCTTTAATATAAATAATTCATTTTTCAGATCTAATAATAAAATAATAATCGAATGGTATTGTTGCTTGAAAGTTCGCCAGAAGTTCAACCGTCAAAAGTATCAACATTGGAATCGAGCCGAAGATTTCATCTATGCCGGTTTCCGAATTAATAATATATACTATTAATATATTGGAACATTAACAGACTTTTTCCAAAGTGTAAAAATACATGTAGAAAATGAGAAATATATTAAAAAAAACATATTACACTCGTTATATATTTGTATTGTTTATGTATATCTGTATATTAAATGTAATTGTAAAATTAATAATTTAAAATGGTTTAAAAACTTTTTTAAGTATGTAAAAGTATCTTTTCATTTTTTTTTTTTTTTAATATTGGTTTAATAAAATTACACTATATATATGTTTTTCTTTCTTCTACATATAAAATAAATATCCAATACATCTATAAATATCCAATACGTATATAATTATTACATTGAGTAAAAAATTATATTTATTATTTATTTAAATTTTTTTTACTCTAATATTTATATACGTATTGGATATTTACATTAGGAACAGAATTGTTGATTGATTTGTATAAAATAAAAACACGGACCATCATTCTTTTATATGTCAAATGCAATAATATGTGTTATCCGTTGTTGATTGTCAGCAAGTGGTATTGGACCTGACTAGTGACAATGTCAAATACAATAATATGTGTTATCCGTAGTTGATTGTCAGCAAGTGATATTGGACCTGACTTGTGACAATAGTATCGGAATGGCACATAAAATTGTTACATGACTGAGAACTTGCCTGCAAAGAACAGCTAATAAAGATTTTAGACTAATATATTTTAATCTAATGATATGTCTGGGAAGAAATTATTTTTAAATTATTTTTTTATCGGCGCAGCTCTTCATATAGATGACAGCTGAAAATATATTTATTTTTCTTGATACAGTTTTTTTTAAAAAAAGTATGGACTCATTAAAGGTGATATCATCATCATCATCATCATTATCAACCATTATCAATCCACTGCAGGATGAAGGTCTCTCCAAGTTTAATCCATCTTCTCCGATCTTTAGCTTCTCTTCTCCACATCACCCCTGCACACTTTCTTATTTCATCCATCCATCTCACATGTGGTCTCTTTCTGGGTCTTTTACAATCTCTTGGAATCCAGTTTAAAATTTCAATTGTCCACCTATTATCATCTCTTCTAGCAATATGTCCAGCCCAACTCCACTTCAATCTTTTAATTTTTTCAATGATGTCAGTAACACCTGTTTGTTCTCTTACCCATACATTGCGTTTTCGATCTCTTCTTGTTACTCCCAACATACACCTCTCCATACTTCTTTGAGTGGTCTGAAGTCTCTGTATTGCTCTTCTATTGAGTGTCCAAGTCTCAGATCCATAAGTAAGAACTGGTAAAACACATTTGTTAAAAACCTTCCTTTTCAAACACATAGGCATATTTCCTTTTAGTATCAAGTTATTTCTACCAAAAGCACTCCAACCAAGTTTAATTCTATGATTAATTTCCTCCATTATGTTTCCATCTGTATTAATAATCTGACCAAGGTATTTGTAACTGTTAACTTCTTCTAATTCATCATAATCAATCTTTATTTTCATATTTTGAGCAAATCGATTAAACATTACTTTAGTCTTTTTAACATTTATCTTTAGTCCTACTTTCCTACTTTCATCTGATAACTCCTGCAACATTTCCTGCAGCTCTGAAGCATTATTTGCAAAAACAACTACATCATCTGTGAAATCTAAATGACTTAAATAATCTCCATTTACTTTCACTCCTTTAGTTTCCCATTTTAATCCACAAAATACTTCTTGCAGCACTGCTGTAAAAAGTTTTGGAGATATGGAGTCACCTTGTCTTACACCTTTCTCAATGTTGACTTTCCCAGTATCATTATGTAATCTAATTGTTGCTGTTGCATTTTTATAAATATTCTTTAAAATATGACAATATCCTGGATCTATACCTTGATGATCCAATGCTTTAATCACTGAAGAAATGTTTATAGAATCAAATGCCTTTTCATAATCTACAAATCCAAAACATAATGACAACTCATATTCATTTGTCCTTTCTATAACTTCTCTCAATACCTGAATATGATCTACTGTACTAAAACCACTTTTAAATCCAGCTTGTTCTCTTGGTTGGTGGAAATCCAATGTTCTCTGTAGACGAGTTGTAATTATCTTGGTAAAAATTTTATATAAAACTGATAAAAGGCTGATAGGTCTGTAATTTCTAATATCTTCTTTATCACCTTTTTTAAATATTAATATTATTACTGCATTCTTCCAATCATCCGGTACATCTTTATCATTTAGACATTTGGTATATAACTTTGCTAAAAAATTTTCTGTTTCTTCACCTGCTTCTTTTAATATATCAATTATAATTCCATCATTACCTGGAGCCTTTCCTTTCTTCATACATTTAATTGCATTTCTCACTTCTTCATTTAAAATTCTGGGCAATTCGGAAGATGTAATAGATATAGGAGGTACTTGTTCTTTATTACTATATAATTCTTGATAAAAATTTTCTACCAATTTCATGATGTCATCTCTCTTTTTAGTAATAATTCCATCTTTTTTCCTTATTGCAGATATAAATTTCCTACCAATACCAAAATGTTGTTTTACATTCTTAAGACTTTTATTTTCTTCTACAGCTTTTCTTGCTAGTTCACAGTTATATTTTCTTATATCATTTTCAACTCTTTTCCGCACCATTTTACAAAATTCGAGATATTCAATTCTTTTTAGTGCATCATTTTTGTATATCTTCATATTTCTTCTTTTCTTCATAAATTCTCTAGTTTCAGTAGAAATTTTATTGGTCAATTGCTGCTTTTTTCTACCAGCTATCTTTGTTGCAGTTTTTAAAAGTGTATCAGTTATTTTCATATTAATTTCATTCAAATCTGAATCATGTTCAAAATCTACTAATACTTGAAATCGATTTGTAAGTTCTAATTTAAATTCATTAGAATGTTTCTGAAGATTAGGAATATCAACTGTAAATATTGTTTTTCTTAACAATTTTTGTCTTTCTAGTTTTACATTAACACGCATCTTGCACCTTACTAATCGATGATCACTTCCTGTGTTAAATCTATTAAGAACATTACAATCTTGAAATATGTATTTCCTGTTAGTCAAAATATAATCCAATTCTGCTGTACCTTCATTTGGATGCTTCCATGTCCATTTTCTTTTAACATTTTTCTCAAAAAAAGAATTCATAATATAAAGTTTTTCTTTTTCTGCAAACTCCACAAGTCTATGTCCTCTCTCATTTCTATTACCATAACCAAAATTACCTACAGCACTTTCATCTTTCATTTGTTTACCAATTCTAGCATTAAAGTCTCCCATAACAATTTTAAAATGTTGTTTACTCTGATCAAAAGCCTTTTGTACATCCATATAAAAATCTTCTACTACTTCATCACTATGAGAACTTGTTGGGGCATAAACCTGAATTATCTGCATTTGGTATCTGCTATTAAGTTGTATAACTAATCTTGCCACTCTGTCTGATACACCATCAATCTCCACAATATTGTTCTTCCACTTTTTATTTATAATGAATCCTACTCCACTTGTATTTCCAATATTTGTGCCTTTATAATAAAATATATGTCCACTTTTTAAATCAATTGTCTCTTCACCTTTTCTTCTAACTTCACAAAGTCCAATAATATCCCATTTAATATGAGAGAGTTCTTCTTCTAATTCTTGCAATCTTCCTTCACTTGAAAGTGATCTGCAGTTGTAAGTACCTAAATAAAAAGTTGTCATCAAATGGCAGCCTGGGTCCGCAATCAGGAGATTCTTAGCACCCTCCGCCTTCGGCCACCAACCGCTGCCTTGGTTGGTGACTTTACAGCCTCCTGGGAATAAGGGCCATGCTTTATTTTTGTCTGTCATAATTGTATATATGTATTGGAAAAATATTTATCATTTACACAAACATTCATTCTGCCTTATCAGGCACTGAGAAGAAAGACCATGGTGTTTCTTGATCTTAAACTCAGAGGTAAAAAGCCAAAAAACTCACCACGCTGGCTAATGCATGTTGGTGAGCAGCCCATCCATGTTCGTATACTATATGAATAAACACATAGTAATAACAGCTGCAACGACAAGAATGTATGGAGTGGACATTAGGAATTTGCCCTGCTCGGTTTCTTTAAGGCCTCCAAGAGGAATCAAAGGGTCTCCTTTCAGTTAATAGCAAACTCCTTTCTGCAGCCAAAGGTGATATAGTAGTTTTAAAATAGAGATCTTAGAATAAACTGTGATAAAAAGTTTAAATGATCATAAAATATTCCTAAAAATGATCAGAATAATCTCATAGGTGACGCGGGAAATACACTTGACTCCGGCACTAAATAGAAATAGGCATTAATACAAGGCATTATGTTTGAATAAATGTATTTAATAGCTATATTTATTTACTAAATCTACTTTTTCTTATTACATAGTCTTTTCAAAGCAGATATGGATCGCACCCATTTCTGTAACTTCCGGTTCCCGAACAATATTCTTTCGATTATTAAAATGCACAGTTTTTAAGGCTCGCCTCTGCAGCAAAATCGCTTGATGATGATGAAGATGATGGTGATTCTAGTATTCACAATTTCGCATACAAAGTTGATCCATCTCACAGTGTGGTTAAAAATAAAATAAATGCCAGTCATTTGTAAAATTATTATGTTTTTAAATATTCTCATTTTTCAATACAATTTATCTTAGTAAATTAATGTAATGATTAAGGATTTGAACACAAACTTTATCATCTTATAATATTTTAAAATGCTATCACTTTTATCCTTATTATTTATCATTTGTGCTTATGTATATAAGAGCTTTCTATTTCATATATCATAGTTATACCTGAGAACGTACACGCGCGTAGTATATATGTATAACAAATTATAATAGGTCAGTCTCAAGGTTATAGACAAATTAAATAATATTAATATGAATTCTATAATGGAAACATTTCAATTAACATATTTACTGTTAAGCAAAAAATTTTCGATGTTTAGACAATTATTTTTGTAAAAATAAAAAAACAAAACAGCTATAAAAAGACATAACAGTGAATATAAATCAGAAGATTTTCCGGATTGTTTTCTGGTAAGTAAAACATTTACTAAATCTATTGCAAGATATTAAAATAATTTTGTACTTAAAAACCATTATAATTATACTTTTTTTAGCGAGACATTCTAACATAAATATTTGTATAATGCATATCGACTCGCTCTCACACCAGTGCAAACACACATAAACAATATATATATATGCACACATATGGACATAAAAATTTACAATGGGCAAATATAAGACATTATAACAATTATTTTTCTAACGCTTATTTATAAAACTACATGTCGGCGTATGTGCACATATATGCAAACACACGTGTGTGTATACGTGAATATACAGTATATGTATGTACACATATGGGTATACAAAGGTGCTATTGGTAGATATAAGGCTTATAATATATATTTATTCGAATGGCTTTATTGCTCGAGAGTTTATAAGAAGTTCGAGCTCGGGAAGCGAACCCGGGACAACGGCTTGTAAGGCAGCTGTGTTTACCGCATAGAGTAGTTTATAATTACAAATGAAGATTACTATTCATTGAATTCAAAATAGCTTTATAAATCTTTCTACGTAAGTTCTTCAAAAATAATAGAAATCAATATTCAGCTAAGGTGATATATATAAAAACGTTTTTGATTATTTCATTTTAATTATTATAAATGGTAAAATCGATATTTAATATTTAAAGAGTTTATCTAAAATATGGAGAATATATATTGCTTTTGAGTAATCTGGCCACAGCTTACTTAGCTAACAATCTAATTATTTATCAGTTAATGGGAAACTTATTACCACTAGCCTTTAAATAATATATTCGTCACTGCTTCTTTGAAGAAATATGCTAGAAAGATTTTTGACCTGCAATGAGTTATTTGAAACAATTTTACCACATATTCAGGCACGCTCCGTGCCGGGTTCAGGGGGTATAATGCACCCGGGCGGCACAAACAACTCGCCTTAATAAAAAATTTAAATAATCAAAAGAATAATTACAAAAACAACAACAAATATATTGTTTTATCAGTTATGTGTCTATGCTGTTTTGGAGACAGATTACTTTATTGTACCTAGTGTCTTTTTGTCAGCACTTTTATTATACATATGTATGCAATCAATATTATAGTCTAATAAACGTCAGAAATTTACGTTACAAAATTTCTGTGGACTGATTCATTAATTAATTACAATCTAAATCAAATCACATAAAAACAATCGCATAATTCAAACTCATATACACAGGATATTATATTTCACAATTAAAATTAAAACTAAAAAAAAAAAGTGACATTATATTTTTTATTTATTTTTTCTTAAAAGGATAATAAAAAAATTATATTAAAAGAAAATAACGATTAAAATCTGTTTTATAATAATTTTTTATTTTATATAATATAAGAAAATTTCAATTTATTATTATTTTGTAAGCGCAGCTATATAATTTTGCATTCGGGCGGCATAAACCCACGAACCGGAGCCTGTACATATTTTAATAAAACATAATATACTTTTTTTTTTTTTTATATACTTTTTATATATGCAAATACTCCAATCAACAAATATAGTAACAAATTGCTATAATCTGCTGGGATCTTATTATCTTGACTATGCATCTTTCAGACCCTTATTTTATATACTATGAGCAATTTTATAAACAAATGGTTACTACTTAGAAAGTTATTTTGTCTCTGATCACCCATTTATGGTCTAGCACATGGTAAGATAGGGTATACGTTTTTTATTTCTTTCACGCACAAACAATATCCATTTTCATATTTTTTTTCTCATGCGTCATAGCATCGGCCGGGAAGCGAACACGCGAACCCGGGACAACTGCTTGTAAGGCAGCTGTGCTGACCTCTCGACCAACGCTTGACATATATTTTTCAGACGCTTATTTCTAAGGTTACAGCCATAGTAAATTATTTCTTCCTTAATGTAACTATCACCAACAAAAAAAACCCAAAATGTTCAACTGTCACTTTCTCTTTTCAGAAACAGTCACATGATAGCCACGATATTAATCTAACTCAGATTATCTCCGAAGCAAAAAGTTTTTTTTTTTCAAAAGCAGATAAATTCTTCGTAGAGAAAGAAATAAGTTGTATAAGCAATGTCTTGAAAAGCTAAAGACTATAACAAAAGATTTCTAGATCCAAACTATGCTAACAACAACAAAAAGCAAATGAAAAAGAAAAAAAATAGTGGCCAATGTGGAGAGAGAGAGGTAGAGCTGTTATATATATAAATTAATAACACTTAACCCGATGTGCATTACAGACTTCAGATTATTTAATGAAGTATGGGGAAATGTATGTTAGGAGTAATTGGAAGAGAAAGAAAATTAATACATGGATGAGAAAACAAACAGGTATCGCTGACAGAAAAATTAAGAGATTAAAACGCCGGTCTGGAGATATTTTTAAAACAGAAGAGATAGTAGGTAGACAATTGAAGTCTTAAATTGGATTTCAAGAGGTTTTTGTAAAAGACCTTAAAAAAGATCATATGAGATGGAAGGATAAAATAAGGAAGTTTTCTGGTATGTTGTGAAGAAAAGCTAGGAATGCTGTAAAGTGGATTAAACATGAAGAGACCTACATCCTAGAGTGAGTTACTAGTGGTAAAATGATGATGACAAACAGTGCTATATATATATATGAATAATTTTTATTAGTCATACATTAGACTAGAGATTATCCAATGATGAATAATATTTTTGTAATGTCACTAGTAATCTGAAATCCCACAATATCAAAATTGCATATACTACTAATCAAAAATTAGAAGCTTTCTGTTCAAATTTAAAGATGCGGTCCCTCATGAGATCTAGGGGATTTATAAAACTCCACGTGAAGTTTGTGAGGTCTGTTTTTTCTCCATGCATTAAAACCGTGGTAAAATTAGCAGCTAAAGCTTTATATAAAGCAGCGCTTATCATTATCAACACTCTCTGTTTATGTCATGACAACAGGTGACAATACACATTTTTTTAACACTAATATCCTATCTTCGTGTACATTCACTACAAAGAAAAGGCTATCAATATTGTTAAGAAACTAGACTGAATCGATAGGCCTACATCTAAATTGTCTTCTATTTGAAAAACAAAACAAAACAATCTATTAAACAAAACAATTGTTAATTTTATAACATCTGACATTTATTACGATTTTTCTTTTCACATTATCTTTTTGTTTTGATGGACATTTAATCTTGTTCTATATATTGTTTGTAGCATCTCTACAAAGATTTTAAAAATAACATTGTCCCAAATGATGGTAGTTACCTTCAGCTTAGCCACATAGAATATTACTGTTATTTACACAAATAAAACCAGGATATGCATATGTCATTTTTTTCTTCAAATAATTTTAGCATAACGATTATAATTTTTTTTTCTTTTTGTTAACTGTATTACTCTTCTTTAAATAAAGGAAAATAAACTTTTCCAATGCAAGCTTCTCTTTCCTTTAAGACCCCAGATTTTTCGTAATATCACAGAACCATTTCTTGAGTGTTCTTTTGAGATCTATTGAAAAAAATTATTTGTATATAAAAGAATCCAAGTATACATCTGTTGATACCTCTACTAGTAATGTCCTTCTCAACTTCATTTCAGTTTGCTTTAATTCTTTGAACTCATCCTTTCATTAATGTTCTCTTGAGGTCTACTTATACATTTTTTGATATCTTCTAATAATCTGTTCTATTCACTTGACTTCAGTCTATTTTAATTCGTTGCGAGTATCGTTAATCTTAGTCTATATTCTCATCCATTTAGTTTATCTTCATGTAATCCTAATAATATTTCTTTATACTTCCCTTTGTAATTTTAAATTTTGCAATGCTCTTCTATCCATATGTAATGATAAATAAAATCTTTTTTTCCAAACGCACAGGCATATTTCCTTTTACTAATACGCGTTTTTCTTATTAAAAACACTCCATTAAACTTTAACGCCACGACTCATTTAATGTTTCCATTCGTATTAATAATGTGAGCATAGTGTTTGTAGTTGTTAATTTCTTTTAATTCTTTACTATCAATCTTTATTTTTCTCTTATTTTCGAAAATCAATTGAATGTTAGTCTTTAAATCAATTTGCTTTTAGACCTACTTTTTTTTTTTTTTTATCTAATAGCTCTTGTGATGTTTTCTAAAGCCTTTAAGATTATTTAGCAGTTTGATGTTGTTTTAGTTTTAGACTTTTTTTAAAAAAGGAATTTATAATTCATAATTTTTATTTTTGTAAGTAGAAAGGATTTGAATCAGGATTTTTTTAGCCTATGCGTCATCTATTCCATCTCAAGCAACCGATACGCATGCCCAAACACATGCGAAAAAGATATATGACCCCCAATAAGGGTATTTCATGCAGAACCATCACTCATCAGTTGGACTAGATCATAATCTCTCACACATTTATACAATAAGTGGTCGGTTTATATTAAGATAGAAATTGTTTACCCTTTAATGGACAGGCTCCAATCTTCAACTGTCATTTCATTGAGAAATCAATGGAACGCTCAAAGATCTTATTGAATTTGATATGATAATTTAACTCTTCATATTATCAGACCATTATATATCCATATAAGTTTATGCAATTTTTTTATTTCTAACTCCATAATCATATTTAACTACAATATTTTCACTTTTCAGTAAAAAATCCTTTATTACTTGGAAAGTCACAATCTATGGACTTTGAGTTCCAGAATCTATCTCTGTTCAGAGCAATTATTTCACTTTGACTAATTTTCCAATTCTAGCATTAAAACGATTCACGACAATTTTAAAATATTGTTTGGTCTAGTCGAAAGCAGCTATATAAAAAGAATCATTTACTTCAGCACAATAAGAATTTATTAGGATATAAAATGAAATGATCCCCTTTCAGGACTTTCTGTTAAACTGAATAACCAATCTTATTAATCTGTCGGCTGAACTACCAAACCTCACAATTCTATTCTTCCATTTTTTATTTATAAAGAATACCACTAATTTGGTGATTCCTATATTTATGATTTTACAGTAAAAAGCAGATCTGCTTTTCAAGTCAATTATTTCTTCACCCCCTCCCCCAATTTTACAAATATAAGACAATTCTTTTATCAGTTCGTCCAGCCTCTCTTCATGTGAAAGGGATCAGCAATTACAAATAATTAAGTAAAAGCTCGTCCCAGTAATGACAGCCTAAGTCTGTAACCATGAAATTCTTAGCATCATTTGCTTTCGTTTACCAATTGTTGCTATGGATACATTATTAGCTTCCAGAAAACAAAAGCCATATTTTATTTTGTTTGTTACACGATTAATATTGATACAAAACGGATTTGGTAAATTGATTTTCATTGCTGTGTTTTATAAAATTTTACTTTATGGATACAAATTTTAGTTAATGATATTGGAAAGTTTCATCTCTAATAGATCTATAATGATTTGATGAGTCAATATCAATATCAGGAAGATATTTTTGTTTAATAATGAACAATTATTTCAGTTAACCATCATATCTGAAGATTTAATTCTGTTATAGCTGCTCTTAAAACAGTGACAAATTTTTCAGTGCATACGACAGTAGTCAATAGATGCAAGAAGGTTTGTGCATAAAATCCATATCTAGTGCATACTTATACAATATCCTCAGACTAGTTTCTAGCTTGTAGCTTTCATCAGTGAGGAGCTTGATCTGAGAGCACTGCACTTAGATCTTAGAATCTAATGCAATCCTCCAGAAGTCATCTTTTATATTTTTAGTTAACTATAAAGCTATGAGAGCAAAATAAAAACACAATAATGTTTCCAATACAAGCTCATTCAATTGTATAGTCATACAAATATGAACCCAGTTTAGTATCTCTATACATTTTGGTGTCTTTGATTCTTTAATAATCATAGTTACTGACATCCCATGGGCAAGAAATTATTGAATCACTAAACATCATATGATTATCATTTTCCTACTTACAAAAGCTGTTAAAACATTTACAAACTGTCCATGCAATAGTGCCACCCGATGCTAGCCATATAAGCCTTTTGGTTAACTAAAAACATAAAAGATGGCTGTTGGAGGGTTGCATTAAATCCTAAGATTGCTGTTGGAGGATTCCATTAAACCCTAAGATCTAGGGAAGCACTTTCAGATCCAAAGCTTTCACTGATGAAATCCACAAGCTAGATACTAGTCTGGGAATATTGGATGAGAATATACTAGATAGGGATTTTATACACAAAGAGCTTCTTGCATCTTTTGATTACTATGGCTTGCACTGGATGGCACTACTGTATGTAGAATTTGTCACTATTTTTGAAATGGTGATCATATGATGTTATAGCTGCTCTTCATCAAAGCCATCATGTGGAAAAAAAGTTTGATTAAACAGGTAGGAACCTAAACATTTTTTGCACCATCAAGTAAAAAAGATTTGCCAAGGACTAATGTATCCTTTTATATTATTGATGTATCTAGATTATAGGTTCCCAAACTTTTTCAAGCCACTGCCTCCTTTTGCAAGACATACATTTTGTACTACCCCCCCCTAAGTATAACAGTTTTCCATGTTCAATCGGTTTGATATTTTTAACATAAATAGCAACTAATGATATTGTACCAGATGATGCCTACCCCATAATTCATACAATGCACACAAGATATAACACAATGTCAATGTCATACATCAGAATAAGGCATCAACATAAACTCAATATCAATAACAAAAACATAAATTTAAAGTTATTAAATTTAAGTTTAAGTGAGTGAAATCAAACCAAATCGATTATATTTCCTTATTTCTCCCTATCCAAAACTCTAATACCCTGCTAATTGGTGCCACAAAGTTTTAGGCGATATATCTTTGAAAGGTTGAACCTAAACCTCACCTTTATGTGCCACATTCAAGAAGGAAAAAACACTTTCAAAATGAAATATCACTGCCAACAAAACAAAAAAAAAAAAACAAATTAGCATGTCAATAAATTTTTAATAATCACATACAGAGATCACAAAAATAATAATAATAATTTCACACATAGTTTCTCTTTTCTCAAATAGAACAGTGTGTTAAAAGCAAACAACAACAACAAAAATTTGGTTGAACTGTTTTAAAGTAGGAAAATCAAATAATAATTTATAGAGAAACAAAAAAAATATACAAATAATAAAAAAAAAAATACAATAAAATTTATATTGATAATAAAAAAAAAGTTATACTATCTGGCTTCTTTCTGATTTTTTTTTCATTAATCATCTTCAGACTTAGTAACTTTTAAGTGCACTATAAACCATGACAACAAAGTGGTGAGGGCTTCCCTTCTTCATAGCAAAACATAGGCATTAAGGTGTTCATCATCATCAACTAGCATTACATTATAGTGGCATAGGAGTCTGGCTTGTTCATTAACATTGGAACTTTACTTCATTAGCATTTAATGATAAAATTTAGGCATTTTTATATTTCTCAGCTTTCTCTAGAAATCTTTATAACAATGACAGCAGCAACCAAGTGTCAATCATGCAATTCTGGACTATAATTTGAAGCTAGGCTCAGCTCTGCCTTCTTTCATAAACTTCTCCACTGCTTTACAACTAGAATATTTCTCTTAGTTCAGCAAATCCTTAACCACCCAGCAAACAAAACATAGCAAAAAAACCAATAAACTCAGAAGGGACCCCTATCACCTGCTGAAAACCTTTTATAGTGCACATATAACAATACAAATTGAGTACCTCTCTTTCACTATTACAGCCGTTATCTCCAACTTTTTGAATAACTGATATAGCTTTCTACACCTTTTTATCTTTCACTCGCTTCATTTTCCACTCAGACTCTTTTAATTCCTCAAGGAGTTCCGTTTTATATATAGTTTCTAATTTTAATACAATGGACATAGTTTTTTCCATCTTTACAAAAAATTCAAAACAAAAAAAAGTAAATCTGAGATATGACAAATTTTTAGATTCACTCAGCTGATATTGACCTTAAATCACTTTATTTTTTTAACAAAAAATATAATGCATATGATGACCACTTCTATCTATTAGTAAAATTTAAAATTAGCCATACAATAATAACCTGCATTTCTTTTAACTTGTTACTAGAGAAAAAAAAATGAAAATGTGCAAAACATTTACAATTACTATGACTATTGGTCTTTTTTATATATTCTTGCACCTAAACAATTTATAAAATAACCATAAAATCGGCAAAATAACATAAAAATTAGCGGTTTGAGATTGGTGCATCTGAATAAAAGCCTAGATCACTTGAACACCCCCAAATGCTTCTGACCCTCTATTGCCCACCTAGAAGTCTTCACTGCCCTTGGAGGGTGGTATCATCCACTTTGGGAAACACTGATCTAGATGAATCAGTGAATGATATTGATAGTAAAAATAAATTCATTTAACAATACCAGCGTAACTTTACCAGTATTTTTGTTCATCATTAGATTCAGAAAGTTCAAAAAAGGCATTTAATTCTCTATCAATAATTTACTTTACTATTCAATGTGTACAATAAAATATTTAAAAACGGTGGTCAAAGGTATTGGAAGATATGAAATTGCCTTTTGAACTTGAATAATTTGCTATTGTTGAACTTGATTCACTGCATGGACTCCATATCACAAATAATTTGTTTAAGCAACCAGACTCAAAATAATGAGATTTTGCAAATTATATAACACTTGAAGATTTCTGGGAAATTGTTGAAAAGATCATAGATTAACTGCTGTAAAATTAAAATAATCATACACATTTTGGTCTCAAATATATTGAAGCTGTACTAATCTTGTAAAATTTCAGCAATAACTTATTAAATAGGCAAAACTCTCTCCATACAGTTATGAGCAAGCATGGAAGATAGTGATCATGTGATGTTTTAAGATTTAACTTATTAAATACTAAGTTTGAAAATTTTAGCTGGCGATGTTATTGAGGAATGGAAATAGTAAAACCAAAGACTTAAATTTTACCTGTATCATGTATTCAAAGGTAGTTTTTTTACCTAGCCAATGTAATGAACCCAAATTAATATGTGCATAATTGGATAGATTTGACACAAATCAGTATTTATGCTAATTGTAGATTTTTCTATTCTTTGACTAAGAAAGTTGTATTTTACCTTAATTATTGAGAATTTAAGATTATGCTTTTAGCAGTCCTATTTAATTCCTCGGATACCTATTATTTGAGCTAGTATTTAGAAATAAAAAACCTGTAAGTTTATAATCAAATCCATCTCAACTGCATAGTTATATGATTATAATGCCAAATCAGTAGACACATATTTGATTGTCTTAAGTTTCATGCTAATTATAGGCTCCTTCTAAAAGAGTAAATACCAGAAAGACATCACAAGTCTTCATCAACTTTCTTTTAACATATTTTTCAGGGCAAATGATTTTATTCAAATCCAGAGCAATCTCCTGTAAACTTCAATAATCAATGAATATTAGATGGTAAAGTTATAACACCCACACACCAAAATCAATTTTGGATTTTGCCTTTTATCAATGAAGAATTAAGAATTCAAATTTAAAACTATTTTACTTATGCACACAAAACTATTTTTAACACCTTTATACTATTCAAACATATAACATGTAATTCAAAAAGTCTAGTCCTGGAAGCATATATTATTAACTCACAATAGCTACAAAGTTGTTTTATGTTCCATTTTGTATCTTATACCACTCATAATATATATATATATATATATATATATATATATATATATATATATATATATATATATAATCATTTCAAGTTGGATTTTTTATAAACCTTATTTACAATTGGATATTAAAATATTTGTATAAAAAATTAAAAAATATTGCCAAAAAATAAAATTCCTTCTGTGTAACTGGATTCAGTTGATTGCTTTCATATAATCAATTATTATAATAAAATAAATTTGCTTTTTATTATTTTTGATATTACTTAAAGAGAGTTTTACATTTGTTTTTAAAAGTCAAAAAAGATGATTTTTTTTTTACATGTGTTTAGTCTACAAGTGGTATGGGATACCACTAAACCAGAAAGGGGTGAGTGTATAAAATTCAAGCCATACAACCTAAATTCAAACTAATTTGATTTTTGCAAAAGAGAGAGGAATATAAAAAGATACTAAAATGAACATCTAATTTAAGGCATTAAAAAATTTATAGTAGTATCGCATACTGGTTGTAATTGCTGAAAGTTAAAGTTAAGCTAAGAAGTCATGCTGTATTGGTGTAAATATATTAATTGCGGAATTCTATTTAGAATGACAATCATGCCATTAGGTGGCTATATTATTTATTTATTGATTGATTATATTGATACTGTGAAACTTGTAGTTTAATTCCAATACTTTGTTATATATATATATATTAATAATATTACAAATCGATGTCTGTATTTCTTCAAAATAATATACGTAAATTCATAAATAAATATTAGAAAATACAGTACTTAAAAGTTTATAAAAAATATATCTATAACCGTCACTTAGGAGCACTTTCAACTATCCTTGTAGTTTTTGTCAACTAATACTTTTAAAAGGTCAACTTTCCGATAATTCTGTGATCTTAATGTTTGTTGCCTGCCTATTGATTAAATCTTGTTTGTATTTATATATTAACATCGCTTCCTTAATTTTTCTTTTATTATTATTTCTTTCAGTTTCCAATATTTTTACGTTACTATAATTAAAATTAAAACCATATATATATATATATGATTTATTATGGTCATAAAAGATAAAAGCTGATAAATTATTATCATTTTTATAATTTTGTTTTGTATTTTGAACCCTTTTAAATAATAACAAGTACTCTTTTGTTCTTTTTTCTAATGTATTTTCTAATATTTATTTATAAATTTACACACACACACATATAAGATTAATTATTTGGTTGATATTTTCTGATGAAAATCAATTCTCTGATTGAAATATTAAAAGATACCATATAGATGAGTAATTATGTTTTGTTTTTTATTTATTTATATATTTCCTTTAGTTAGTTTATATATTTTTTGTTTCTATATACACCTGGGTCTTGTTTTATGCAATAGATAGGTTCCTCAGAAAACACACGCAAACAAAATCGTGCAAAAATAGACGTAACTTACATTGAAAAAGGGGGAATGCGGTCTGTGATTTTTCAAAATTCGCATAAAAGCAAAGCACCAACGTAAAATTACTTTAAAATTCGCGCAAAAAAAAAATAAGGAAATAAAATATGACTAATAAAAATTTTCAAATTTGAAAAAAATTGATACTAGACAAACTTTTTTTAACTATAATATTTAATTTTATTCAAAACAATATATTTTTATGCATAATTTACAGTAATTTACATTTTAATTATTATCGCTATTTGCCGTTGTTGTGTTTAACGGTGTAATTAAAACTTTTATAAATATTATTATGTAATTAAAAACTTTTATAAATATTACTCCAGAAGTATATATATATATGTGTTAAACTTGAATTTGTATAAATAAAATATGTAGAAAGTACAAACTTTAAAATGTAGAATGGAAATAATTAGCGAATACATTACAGCCATTAAACAGGTTCATTTGCAAATTGGTAAAAAAATAGATTCTCCACAAGAGAAAATACAACTAGTGCCAATGTCACTCTCATGTTGTGTTAATTGTTTTCTGGTGACAATGTAATTAGTAATTAAACTTTGAGATGATGATTTTATTAATTGTTTATGAACGTGATATCCAGACATACAATCATTTAGCTCTGTTGGAATTTAAGAGCACGTTCATGATTAGTGTCATTAGTAAAAAAATAATTTGCCAACTGATTAGAAAGTTGAAGACTTTCTTGAATCATTTTTGAAGTGAAAGGAACAGGTTCCACTTCTGTTTCATTATCTTTTTCTACATTTTCTTCTGTATCTAAACTTTTATTTTTGTCTTTAATTTTTTAATTTTCAATTCCGTTTAAAAATCAAATTTTGTTTCACTGCTTATTACTCACTTTTTAAAAATAAACTTGCGGACACTAAATGATTAATAATTGATTACATTATTTTTTAAAAAGCAAAAACAGAATGTGATTTAAAATGTAAAATTAATGCGCACAATGTTTGAACAAATTTACATTATAATCTTGTAAAATTTAATGTGTGTAAACATAAAATGTGGAAATCATGATTTTAATTTCATTATTGCATAAAATCTTACTATTATAAAGCACAGAAAATATTGAAATTATTAAGATGAAAGTCAAATTCCAATAATGTGCTATTACTTTCAATATAACGTAAGTGCTCGAAATTTATTATTTAAAGTAATAGCGCATTATCGAAGTTCGACTTCCGGTGAAACATGGAATCGTGTAACTTCAAAATTGTGTTAAATAAGTCTGCGTAAAAAGAGACCCAGGTGTATACACAAATGCTGTTTTTATTAAATATTTACAATTATTTGATTATTACGTACTATTAACAAAATATATAAAATGAGATTCTGTTTACTATCTTTATGTATTTGGCTTTAACCATAAATTAATAATTCTGTATTTACAGATGGAAAGTTTAAAATTTACTTTTATTCCAGTGTCAGAAAGTCAAGTTTTAATTAAATCTGAGACTAAGAGAATAAATAATGATGATATTATTCTTATATATTCTGAATAAAATAAAAGATATATATATAAAAGCACATGGAAATTTAATTTTGTTGGCAGACATGCATAAAACCTGTAGTGAATAAAAGGATAATATTTTTTATCTTCTTTTTTTATCAGCCTACAATGCTCTATGATATCTTCTACTCCCAATTATGTGCACCACTATCTAACTATACATCTTTCCACACATTTAGTTCTTTAATTTTTTTATATCTTTTTTCAATACTTTTCTGTATGCCATTTATTTGTTTTCCCCAGATGAATATTTCTTTTGATAATTTTCCAGAGACATCCTTTTCACACGTTTATACAAGTCTAATTATCTTATTTTGATGGTATTTATTATAGTGTGTTTGATATCCAGTATTTATTGAATTCTTTATTGCTTATATACTTCCTCAAAGAAATTATATTTCCTAAAGGGCTTGTTTCTAGGTAGTGAGTAGAGAAAGTTAACAGGTAGGTGGGAACTAAAATATTATTTGCAGACCAATAGGTGAGATAGATAAAACTCCTCATAGTAGTGGAAGCAATTCAATTAGGAGAAGACAGCATTGATATAAAACGCTAGACTTTTGAGACATGTGGACAACTTCTCAATACTTGTAAAAAAAAATTGAATATCAAAAACCCAATACAAATCCTTCGAAGGTTTTTATTTATTTAACAAAGTAGTTTATTTTTTTACCAAAAAAATTTTTTTTTATCGTATAGTTTTTGTACGATTTTCATGTAGAAAGCATCAAGTTGCTTATCGGTTCTATAATAGGGCACTTACTTTGAATTTCTTAAAAATATAACAGCGGTATTGCTGCAATCTTCCGATTGAGACATAATACCATACAATCCCCTTAACGACTCATCATTGACTTATCATAATACAATCAATCAAGGCTTACATTTAAAAATTACTTTTCACAAAATTCAATGATTTATCAGTCAGTGATAACACGGATGGTTTTTGCTCTCAGAATGTGAATCAATATGGTATATATATATATATGTTTGATTAAAAACAAAGTTAAAGCTTTAAAAGTTATAGTAGCAATGAAACTACATCTAATTTCATCATATAAAGAAATGATGGTAGCCAAATGGTTAAATTGATTAAATTAAACAAAATTATGTCTTTTTTCTTATAATTTTTCTGCATTTCCATGGCAACAAACATAAAAAAGCGTATACCACAACCGCGAGATTTGCAATCGTGGTTGAACAGAATTTAATTAATAAACTTTTTAAAAGTACTTTTGCTGAAGTGATTACTACTGATAATCTATGATTACTGCAGCATTTTCTTTTCTAAGATTATGCAATTTCATAAATCTATATAATCCTAAATAAGGTTAATAGTTTCGATGGCAGTATAATATTACAATACTTTTTCTAGTATGTTAATATAACTCTCTCTTTTTGCCTATTAGCCGAATAAATAGAATGGGTATACTACTGAATCTTTGTGAATTTTTAAAATATTCCTTCTACCTATTCAAAATATTATAATTACTACATAAAAGAATGATATCTATGGATTAAATATATATATATTTTCCAGGTCCGTTATTTTATGTTGTGAAAAGTTATATAATCCCCACTATGACTTGTGTTTCTTTATTGACATTTTTAGTTCACCAATAGTTTTTTAGCCTTCTCATGAAGTTGTTGAGGTTCCTTCTTTGAACATTGAATACCCATATTCACCAATAGTTCCTTCTTTGAACATTGAATACCCATATTCACCAATAGTTCCTTCTTTGAACATTGAATACCCATATTCACCAATATTATTCTGGCATGAAGAGAACACATACCTTTTTTTAATCAAATTGCTAATAATCCAAACATTAGTTGAAAAGCAAAAAGATTTCCTGTTTCTTGTTGGTAAACCCAATAAATGAATACTTTTTTAGAATTTAGATTTGCATTTGTGTTTAGTGAACTAGTGGAATTTGTAATAGTTGCTAATAAAGAACAAATATCAAAATTTTACTGATAAATTTGGAATAGAATTTCCTTTTTTAAAAAATGTAATACTTTTTTATCATTGGAGTTACTCAGCTATTATTTAACTAATAAATTGACTTTCTATAGGTGCTGCATAATATTAAATTCTTTTTTTTTTTCATATGTCAAAGCATTGACCGGGAAGGCAGCTACGCCAACCGCTAGGCCAAGTTTTTTTCATTTAAACAAAGTATTTGTGATGCACAATCTATGACTTGTGCCAAACTGTTGAAGTTCGTGATCTGATTCCATTATTTTTAATAACTTTGGTTCCAGATAATTTATAAGAATTAATATAATAAATTTATCTGTCAAGTGACGTATGCTTTTTCTGAATTTTGGAGCGTATGCTTTGTTTAATGAGCAAAGTTGTCAGTTTCCAAACAATTTTTTAATATCGTTAAGATATCAGAAGTATCAAAAATGGAAAATATCAAGTTAGACCTTCCCCAATTCATCAACATGTAATCTCTTTATTTAATGATTTGCTCTTTCATAGTAATTTAAGGTCATCCTTCTAATAAACCTTCTTTCACTGGCAGATATTTACACAGACAAGAGTTATATTATTCTTACAATTTCTATATATAAGATAATCTATATATAACAAATAAGCAGAACTCAAACAAGGATATTTTCTGGTACTTTAAAAGGTAAGGGAGATAAAAATGATTGTTAACAAAGCTTTTAAAATTAAACTATTTTGATATACAACAACCTTTGTATCTACATTTTACATACATGCTATGGACATATCTTAATGTATAAGTATATTATATACATTTTTAACACACATAAATGTGTCTGTTAAAAACTCTTGCTATAGCCTGGCCTGCTGTTATTCATGACAATAGCAGAGATATGGAAGAAATGCTATAAATCATAATATATTATTTTGATATAAGTATGTTTTTGACAATCTGTAATATCTACAGTACTGTTTTCTTTTTAAATATTTTTAATTAAAAAAAGTATCCCCCCTCCAAATTTACTAAAAATGCTTACATTATTGTGATATTTTTTCTAATTTCTGCTATACTCTTTATAGATATGTTTGAAATTGTCTAGTTGTTTTAACAAAGGAATTATCTGATCGGAATCACTAAAAAAATTATATGTGAATTGATGGCATATATATATATATATAAAAACTTAATTCATAAATGACCTAATTTTAGTCAAGCTTGTTCATAACAACCTGCAATGGCTATAGCTGATATGTTGTACTGGTATCAAAATTCAAATATCTTAATTTCATTGTATTTTTTCAATTAAAATGTATCCCTTTTAGTATTTTTCTAAGTATGTATTTATTTTTCAAAAAAACAAATTAGTTTAAATTTAGCTAACACATGTTTTAAATTTATATCCCCTTTCTGTTTTAGTAATACCTCATTCCATTCATAGCCTAGATTTGGCTGCAAATATTTTAATCTTTTTAAAATATCAGATTTTTTGCTACTTTTTAAAAACAAATATTGTAACTAATGGCAACAATAATAAGTGACAAATTTATTTCATTAAAATGACTGATTATAAAAAAAAATCAACTATTTATAAAAAATTGCCAATTGAATTAGTAAAACCAAAGTAATTTTATTTCATTATCTGGCTATACACCTGGATCTTGTTTTACACGATAGATAGGTTCCTCAGAAAACATGTGCAAATGAAATCACGCAAAAATAGACGTAACTTACATTGAAAAAGAGGGGGATATGGTCTGTGATTTTTCAAAATTCGGTAAAAGCGAAGCACCAACGTAAAATTACTTTAAAATTCACACAAAAAAAAATAAGGAAATAAAATATGACTAATAAAAAATTTCAAATTTGAAAAAAATTGATACAAGACAAACTTTTTTTAATTATAATATCTAATTTTATTCAAAATAATATATTTTTATGCATAATTTATATTTTTTATACACATTTTAATTATTATGATTTTCTGGTGACAACATAATTAGTAATTAATCTTTGAGATGATGATTTTATTAATTGTTTACGAAGCTCGCGATATCTAGACATACAATCATTTAGCTCTCATTGGAATTTAAGAGCATGTTAATGATTAGTGTCATTAATAAGAAAATAATAATTGATTATATTCTTTTTTAAAAAGTAAAAACAGAATGTGATTTAAAATGCAAAATTAACATGCACAATGTTTGAACAAATTTACATTATAATCTTGTAAAATTTAATGTGTGTATACATAAAATGTGGAAATCATGATTTTAATTTCATTATTGCATAAAATCTTACTATTATAAAGCACTGAAAATATTGAAATTACTAAGATGAAAGTCGAATTCCAATAATGTGCTATTACTTTCAATATAATGTAAGTGCGCGAAAATTATTATTTAAAGTAATAGTGCATTATCGGAAATCGACTTCCGGTGAAACACGAATCGCGTAACTTCAAAATCGTGTTAAATAAGTCCGCGTAAAAAGAGACCCAGGTGTATTTTAAATTTTTTTTTATACAAATAATTTAATATTTATTGTAATTCAATATTATTAAAAATGTCAAATTTGAAATGTTATATATATATCTTAGAAGAGGTATGAGCTACTGGTTGTACTTGGAGTGCAACCAAATCATATTGTAGCCTTTGTAGATTATATAATGCTCCGATAAATAAATATACAAATGATAATTAAACTATAATAATAATAATAATAATAATAATAATAATAATAATAATAATCATCTCATTTTGAATTTATTATTTATATATTTAACAGAGCATTTACACTTCTATACATTACAATGTTTTTTGGAGTTAAATCTTTACTAAAGACAGTCCAATTGGTTCTGAAATTCACTTCATTGATTAGTGGCATTTGAATTTTATCTTCTCAGTAGATTCTTTTTAGCAGTTGAGCCAATAAAAAAAAATATTTGTAGAATAAAAATTTTGTTAATATTGATTTAACCTCTATTTAATTAATTAAATGTTTAATTGTTTAACTTATGTAGAATAATATTTATAGAAAAATGATCTTAATAACACTCTATTGATGCACACGAACAAAGTTGATTAAGACTGATGAAGAAAATTATTTTATTTAAATACTAAAAAGTAATAAAAAAAATTTTAAAAAATAATGTCATTATATAAACAGCTGACTAAACAATAAAAAAAATAAAAAAGGAATCCAACTAAAAATCATGCTGTGTCATTTCATAAAAGCATTCGAGCCATAAAAATCAAAAAGGTCTCAAATGCTTTTATGAAATGACATAACATGTTTTTTTTATTCAGATTACTTTATTTTTTCTACTTTTTAGTCAGCTGTTTACATAAACCATTAAGCATCACATGATCACTATCTCTTATACTAGCACATAATTGTTTATAAATAAGGCAAAACTCTCCATACAGTAGTGCATTAGATCCTAAGATCTGGGTGCAGTGCTCTCAGATCCAAAGTTCCTAACTGATGAAGGCCACAAGCCAGAAACTAGTCTGGGAATATTGGATGATTAGGCATTAGATAGGGATTTTATGCACTAGCCTTCTGGCATCCATTGATTACTCTGGTTGGCACAGGGTGGCACTACTGTATGGAGAGTTTTGCCTGTTTACATAAAGCATTATTTTAAATTTTTTTTAAAAATATTTTTTCTTTAAAGTGCACTAAATTAGGATTAGATCTCTTGCTGTAAAGGTTTATTGTATTATCTTTCTTCTTGAAGTTTAGATATAGTTTACAATAATATTTACAAATATTAATTAAAAAATATTTTTATAATAATTGCTTAAATTTTATGCTCAAATAAATGTGTTTGATATATATATATTGAATTAAATATTTTCATGGATTGTTATTATAGTAAAAAAAATAGAAATAAGGAGATTATAATTTTTGTCTTTTGATTTTGTCAGGAATCTGTCAATTACTACTAATTGACAATTCCCATAAGGCAAAACAAGTTTTCATAATTAATCTATAATAGCTTTTTTATTGGGATTTGATATTGTAGTAAAAGTAAACTATATAATATCAACATATCATAGATAATAAGTAAGAATATCTTCTATCAGAGTAAATAGACAATTGTAAATTATTACAATAATAAATCTTAGCAATATTTGATATTTTTCTAAGCCAGGTTTTCAATACAGTGTCTTTATTAAAGCAAAACTACAATGAACATTACCAGATATACATTAGTATATCTACTGGCATATAAACCTAAACAAACTAGTCACATTACTATTTTTAATTAACTAGTTTTTTATGTTTATATGCATGTGGATATGCTAATGTATATGTTAATGTTCTTTGTAGTCTTGCTTTAATAAAGATACTCTGCATCCAAAGCCTCACTTAGCAAAATAGCAAATATTGTTAAGATTTATTACTTAATAGTTGACAATTTTCTACATACTTTGAAAGAATATATATATATATATATATATATATATATATTATATCAAAGTATATATATATATATATATATATATATATATATATATATATATATATATATATAGGGGATTTAAACAGACTTTTAAACTCCCTTCAGCTATTCACTCTATCTTAAACCATCAATACACATGACCACACTCATGTGAAAAAAGATAAATGATTTCCAACGTAATACTTTGTGCTGAACTAGCACTCATCAGTTGGTCCTAAACATCATCTCCCATATCTATCTATCTATCTATCTATCTATCTATCTATCTATCTATCTATCTATCTATCTATCTATCTATCTATCTATCTATCTATCTATCTATCTATCTATCTATCTATCTATCTATCTATCTATCTATCTATCTATCATCTATCTATCTATCTATCTATCTATCTATCTATTTATCTATGTATGTATCTATCTATCTATCTATCTATCTATCTATCTATCTATCTATCTATCTATCTATCTATCTATCTATCTATCTATCTATCTATCTATCTATCTATCTATCTATCTATCTATCTATCTATCTATCTATTTACCTACCTATCTACCTATCTATCTATCTATCTATCTATCTATCTATCTATCTATCTATCTATCTATCTATCTATCTATCTATCTATCTATCTATCATCTATCTATCTGTCTATCTATCTATCTATCTATTTATCTATGTATCTATCTATCTATCTATCTATCTATCTATCTATCTATCTATCTATCTATCTATCTATCATCTATCTATCTATCTATCTATCTATCTATCTATCTATCTATCTATCTATTTATCTATCTATCTATCTATCTATCTATCTATCTATCTATCTATCTATCTATCTATCTATCTATCTATCTATCTATCTATCTATCTATCTATCTATCTATCTATCTATCTATCTATCTATCTATCTATCTAATTAGTGCTCAGTTTATATTTAATATAATTAAACTCAAAGTATATAAAATATATCTGTATTTCAAATATTAGATTCAGTCTGCACCCTTACCATCACTCTCCTGTGTATTTAAATGGATAAGGTTTATAAATGAGGAGTCAGAGTGACTTCAGGTCAATATTGGCATGACATGATATTTATGTATTCTATCATCAGATTTTTATGGCATGGTTGGCTGAAAGAGGATAAAGTAGTTCATTAAAGTTTAAAGATTTGCTGCCTTAATGTAAATTAAGCTCTGATTATATATGTGTGTGAGATGACAACCTGGATCAACTGATAAATGCTGGTTCAGCACAAATGAATGTATATTGGAGAGATTGTTTATCCTTTTCACATATGTGTGGTCATGTATATCATGGTTTGAGATAGAATAGATAGCTGATGGGAGCTTCAAAGTCTGTGTTAAAATTTCTAGTTACAATTAAATATCATGTATATGAAGCATGTCTATATTTTGAGTATTACAGATTCAGCCTGCATCCTGGCCCTCCCCCTCTCCTGTGTATTTAAATGGACAAGCTCCTATATATGAGGGGGCAGAGTAACTTAAGATCAATATAAGCATGCATCAGCATGGGATTTGAGCATACCATCATCAGATATTCAATGGTATGAATGACTGAAGAGTTGAAGGATGGAATAGATTGAAGCTTGTCCATTGAAGTTTGAAGATTTGCTATTTTAATATAAACTGATCACTGATTATATATGTGTATAGAAGATGATGATCTGGATAACTACTGAATGCTGTTTCAGTATGAAAAAAAAATTTATTTTTTTCACATGTGTGGTCATGTGTATCAGTGATTTGAGGTAGAACGGATAGCTGAAAGGAGCTTGAAAGTCTGTCTTTTCAAATCCCCTATAATTACAATTAAACTCCAGATATATTATGTATGCCTGTATGTCAAATATTATATATATATATATATATATATAATACATACATATATATATATATATATATATATATATATATATATCAAGAAAGATGTTGTTCATTCATATTCTCACAAGTATAATAAATAGCTTTATGGGTTTAAATCATTATAAGAATTTGGGTTTGAGGAGGTAAAAGAGGACTCTTTTTACTTTAATAAAAACTGCAATAAAACAGCTATTATAGGTTAATGAAAAAACTTGGTTTAACCTCAAGAATTTTCAATTAGTAAAAATTGATTCTTTGTTGGAAATATCAAAGGTTATAGGTTATTACTGTTTACATGGATTTTCTCACATCTTCAATTCTTTATTATAATAACAATTTATAAGAATACTTAATTGTAATAAAAATAATGAATTCTAATACTGTTAATATATTTTATAAATTATAACCACAGAACTGTTTTCATATGAAACCATTTAAATTTAAGTCTAGTAGAAGCAAATGACAATGAGCCATATTCCCAAGACTCACAAATTTTATTATTAGCACATCTATTGATGAAAGATATTTTTTATTTTAAAATTGTCTTTTTAATTTTCCTTTTATTATGGTTCTCTCCTCATGAAGACTTTATCAGATCAAAATGGAAAGAAAACTGACTTGTTGCCATATCTCAATATTAATAAATTTTATTATTATCACATTATCTCTTAATTAATGATATCTTTTATCAAAAATGCTTTTTAAATTTTTCTTTTATTTTGGTTTCTTTCATCATGACAAATTTTCCAGATTGAAATTGAAAGAAAACTCACATCTTTTTTGTGATCAAAAATTTACTATTATCAAATTATTAATATTCTTGGTTAAAAGAGCATCAAGTGTTGTTAGCCGGGAGATCATCGCAGCCATCTTGCAAGCAAGTAGTTGGTTGCAGACAATTGTGGGTTCACATCCCGGCCAATGCTATGACATATGAAAAAAAAGGAGCATCAATTGATATATAGATATATAAGTAATAAAAGAAATAATGATTAGTTGTTTTCTTTGATCATAAAAAAATACATGAAATTTACTTTCAGTTTTAATTAGGAAATACTAAAATGTAACAATAAAAAAATTAAGATGCTAATTTTGATAAAAATAGGATATAATGGAATTTGTGCTAACATTCAAATTTATGTATTTTGGAATATGACATAATGATGTTTACTTCCACTGAATTTGAATTTAAATGATATCCAATTGAAGATTACAAATTACCTGAAAATAGATCTGTACTTATAATAGTTATTTAATACATAAAAATAACACAGCAAAGGTACATCCACTTTTTCTTTTAAAATATATATGTTTTACAATAATATCAACAAATAAAAAATCCTTCTCCTTTTTTCTTTTCAAAAACTTTATTTTTTATCTGAATACTGAACATATATATACATTTATATACAAAAAAACTCCAATATTTCAACTGTTTTATCTCATACAGTCATTTTCAAGGATCTGCAACAATATTAAATACATATCAACAAATAAACTTCAATTACATAAAAACTTTCTCTTACATTAACATAATAACAAACATATTAAACATATAGAAATATATTTTACTTACATCTTTCTCCCACTGCTATATTTTATTACTCTTTTTTTTTAAATTTACATTGTTTAATTACAAATATATCTTAAAATCATCCAAGAAACTTTCTATACAAATTTAAATACACAGTCTAATTTCCAAAAACCTCCCCCTTTCTTTAAATTGTATCTAAAACCCATCTTAAAACTACATTCCTAAACTATATATTCAAATAAATATAAAACAAATTTAAATATTTCCCCCCTCCTCTCTCTCTTTTATACAAAAAAACTTCTAACAATTTACCTAAACCCATTAAGCATTTATTTTAATTATACAGTAATTTATATTCCTTATCTACTCCTTTAATTCTATTTAGAGTAGGATTATATTTTTTTATATAAAAAAATTCTTTAACCATCCTTTCCCTGTAATTATTAACCCTTTCTAACATTTTAATACTAAATTCTTTATGACCTAAACCTTTACAATGAATGTAAATATTTGAATTTTTGTCATACAAATGTTGTCTAAGTCTAGTTTTTAATTTATTCTTAGTTGTACCAATATATGAAACTTTACCTCCCTCCCTCTTACAATTTAAACATTCAATTAAATATATTCCATTCATTTTGTCAGTTTGTATATTTTTTGTATCATTGATTAAATTTTTTAAATTCAATTTCTTTTTATATACTGGTTTAATAATTAATCTACTTTCCCCTTTGTATTTATTATTTATACTTTTTATAATCTTTTTAGTCTTCATAAAAGTATCTCTAGAAACATTGTAACTATTATATATAAAATTATTTACATCTTTCCCATTGTTTCTCTTCTTTATTATTTTTTAATATTTCTTTTATTACATAATTTATCAATAATTTTAACTGGATAATTATTTTTTATACCTTCCTCTTTTATATTGCTAATTTCTTTTATAAACAATTTTTCTTCAGAACATAAATTAATTGCTCTGTTTATCCTATTATTAATAATATTAATTTTATGTTCATATTCAATATCTGAATCCCACCTACTTAACAAACCATAAAAAGTTTCTTTTCTGAATACACTAATTTCAATATCAACCTTACAATTTTTAATAACTTTTTTTATTATAACATCCATATAAGTAATTACATTATTTTTGTCTTTTTCCATAGTAAAACTAATGTCATCATCAATTGAATTAATATACCTTATAAAACATTCAGATTTTCTATAATTACCATTGAACACTAAAAAATAATCATCAACATATAAGCCTGTTTTTTTGGGTTAGGTATGTCGATTTATTTTTTAGTGTTCAATGGCAATTATAGAAAATTTGAATGTTTTATAAGGTATATTAATTCAATTGATGATGACATTAGTTTTACTATGGTAAAGACAAAAATAATGTAATTACTTATATAGATGTTATAATAAAAAAAGTTATTAAAAATTGTAAGGTTGATATTGAAACTAGTGTATTCAGAAAAGAAACTTTTTATGGTTTGTTAAGTAGTTGGGATTCAGATATTGAATATGAACATAAAATTAATATTATTAATAATAGGATAAACAGAGCAATTAATTTATGTTCTGAAGAAAAATTGTTTATAAAAGAAATTAGTAATATAAAAGAGGATTGATAAATTATGTAATAAAAGAAATATTAAAAAATAATAAAGAAGAGAAACAATGGAAAGATGTAAATAATTTTATATATAATAGTTACAATGTTTCTAGAGATACTTTTATGAAGATTAAAAAGATTATAAAAAGTATAAATAATAAATACAAAGGGGAAAGTAGGTTAATTATTAAACCAGTATATAAAAAGAAATTGAATTTAGGAAATTTAATTAATGATACAAAAAATATAGAAACTGACAAAATGAATGGAATTTATTTAATTGAATGTTTAAATTGTAAGAGGGAGGGGGGAAAGGTTTCATATATTGGTACAACTAAGAATACATTAAAAACTAGACTTAGACAAAAATTCAAATATTTACATTCATTGTAAAGGTTTAGGTCATAAAGAATTTAGTATTAAAATGTTAGAAAGGGTTAATAATTACAGGGAAAGGATGGTTAAAGAATTTTTTTATATAAAAAATATAATCCTACTCTAAATAGAATTAAAGGAGTAGATAAGGAATATAAATTACTGTATAATTAAAATAAATGCTTAATGGGTTTAGGTGAATTGTTAGAAGTTTTTTTGTATAAAAGAGAAAGGGGAGGGGGGAAATGTTTAAATTTGTTTTATATTCATTTGAATATATAGTTTAGGAATGTAGTTTTAAGATGGGTTTTAGATAAAATTTAAAGAAAGGGGGAGGTTTTTGGAAATTAGAGTTGGTATTTAAATTTGTATAGAAAGTTTCTTGGATGATTTTAAGATATATTTGTAATTAAACAATGTAAATTAAAAAAAAAAGAGTAATAAAATATAGCAGTGGGAGAAAGATGTAAGTAAAATATATTTCTATATGTTTAATATGTTTGTTATTATGTTAATGTAAGAGAAAGTTTTTATGTAATTGAAGTTTATTTGTTGATATGTATTTAATATTGTTGCAGATCCTTGAAATTGACTGTATGAGATAAAACAGTTGAAACGTTGGAGTTTTTTTGTATATAAATGTATATATATGTTCAGTATTGAGATAAAAAATAAAGTTTTTGAAAAGAAAAAAGGAGAAGGATTTTTTATTTGTTGATATTAATTTATAAAATTAAAACCGTGTGAAGCGCTTGAAAAAGAAGCTATAAAAATGCAAAAATAGCAAAAGCCTCATATGAATATGAGGCAACCTGCCTTGAAAGCATTAAGTTTTTAATATTTTTGCACTCTTTATAGCTTCTCTTTCAAGCGATTCACACTCTTTTAATTTTATGTATTATAATATTAAGAGAGAAGTTTAAAATTTTTAATAATTTACAAATAGTTATTTCTTAAATTATATTATCACCATTATAATTTTATCATTTTTTTTATAAATTTTATTACAGTTCTTCTATATATAATTTTTTTCCTAACAGGTCCAGGGAAGATGCTTCTATCTATAATTTTTCTAGCATTAGGAGCAGTATATGGTCAACTCCCTGGTGGAGATGATGGTTGGGTATTGCAACCTGATGGCAGTTATATGAAAACCACTTATGGGGGTGGAGGTGGAGATGGAGGGTCGGAAGGAGGAATGAGTAATGGATATTTTAATGGAGGAAGTGGAGGGCTTTTGGGTGGGGGAAATGGAGGTTGGTTTGGTGGTGGAGGAAATGGAGATGTTTGGGGTGGGGGAGGTGGAGACTCATGGGGTGGAGGAAGTGGAGGCACTTATGGTGGGGAAAGTGGAGGAACTTATGGTGGGGGAAATGGAGGCTCTTCTGGTGGTGATGGTGGACCTCCTGGTAATGGTTGGATTTTGCAACCTGATGGCTCATACATGAAATATGATAATGGTGGTAGTGGAAGTTCTCAACGAGGTGGAAATCTTCCACCAGGATATTCAGCCCCTCCAGGCTTTACAGGAGGTGAAGGGGGTTGGGTATTGCAACCAGATGGATCCTATATGAAAACTATAATTGAAACTGAAGCACCTTCAGAAAGAGTTGAAGTTGTAAATCCAGATGATCAGCCTGATGAAACTTACTCTTTTGGTAAGAAAGGGTCACCAGGATATTATAATATAGTTGGATTTGGAAAGCCTGGTGAAATGAATTACTTTAAAATAACTCCAAATGATCAAGATAATTCATATGATTACTCAGTTGAACCAGTTGTCTCAAAAGACAATCCAGCAAAAGTAACTGATAAAAGCCATGGAAGAGTAATACTAAGGGGAACAAAAGGGGAACCTAATTATCAGCCTATTTTGCAAACAGGAAAAATGAATAAATACCATTATTATAAAATAATACCTGATTCTAGTAAGGCATCTAATTACAGATTTATACCCCAGCGTGTGTCTGGATGGCATACTAGACAAGGACCAGAAGAAGATTCAGGTGAAGTATTAGAACCAGAAGAACCAGAAACTTCAGAAGAAGAGAAAGAACCAATACCCGATGAACCAGAAATTGAGGAAAAAAATAAATCTTTTTTTATATCACTTGGAAAGCCTAAACGCTATCTAAAATTGACACGCCATTCAGATAATCCACAAGACTTTTCATTAGAGCCAGTTGAATCACCTGACAAACCTAACTCTAAACCAAATCCAAATGATGAAGAAGCTCTTGAAGTAATTCCTCAAGGTGAAAAAGGTCACCCCAATTATAAATTGATAGTTGGATTAGGTCCTTCTTATAATAGAAGATATATCCAAGTACAGCCTGACCCAAGTGATCCTAATAAATATAATTTTATTCCACTTAAAGCTGAAGAGCACCCTGGTGAAACACAAACAGAACCAAATGAAGATGATGTTGTTTTTGATGATCTTCCTGAAGACCCACAATATAAAGTTGTAAAAGTTCCAGGAAAGAATAGAGAACATGAAGTTTTCAGTTTTGGACCCAAAGAACGAAGAATAGCTTATAGAATTCTGCATAAAAATCCTAATAACCCAGATGATACTGAAATTTATCCAATAAAAGACTGTGAACACCCTGAATCTCCTCCTGGTTCTGATGATCCAAATGCCCCAGAAGTTGTGCAGCAAGGAGATCCAAATAACCCAGATGATGGTCCTGTTATAAAGTATGGTCCTAAAGGCAAAAGATTACTTTATCGACTTTTAATTAGAAAAGGAGGAGTTCCTAAGTTTACACCTGTTATACAACTTAAAAAACTCCCTGGTCAACGTAGAATAGTTTTTGAAAAAAAGCCACGAATATGGCATTTTAAAACACAGAAGGTTAAACCTTCAATTAAAAAACCCGTAGCACCACAAAACTTTGAAACTGCAGCACCAGTTGAAGAAACATCTGAATATGATCCAGAAGAAGTAGATGTTGTTACAGAAAAACCAGGAACTAAAAATCCTCACACAATTTTATCTTTTGGCTTTCCAAAATTTAAAATATATATAAAAAAAACACATCGTTCACCTACTAATCCATATGATTATAAATTAGAGCCTATTGGCAATCCAGAAGATCCTAATTCAAAACCTGATCCTAAGGACCCCAATGCCCCAGAAATTATAGAAACTGGTGAAATAGGAAAACCAAACTATGCTCCTGTTGTAGTCCATGGACCCAAAACTAATAGAAGATATGTCATAATTAGACCTAATCCAAAAAATCCTAATGATCCAAATCAAGTAGAATTTTCACCTGCAGAAATAACACCTGGTTCTGATCCCAAAAAACCAAAATTTAGAGTGATAAAAGCTGGCATACCAATTGAACCAAAAGATCCATATTCTGAAAGCTTGCCAAAAAATCCTAAAATAAAAACTGTTCAAAAACCAGGAGATCCAAAAAAATATGAAATTTTTTCATTTACACTTAGAAAAAGAAGAATTTACATTAAAAAAGTTCCAGGAGCAACTAATAATCCAAACGACTTTACTTTAGAAGCACTTGGAAATCCAGATGATCTTAATTCAAAACCAGATCCAAATGACCCTGAAGCACCAGAAATAATAAAAGGTCAACCAATTGTATCTTTTGGACCAAAAGGTTTTAAGAAATATATAATTTTCAAACCAAACCCCCAAAATCCTAAAGAAATTCAATTAAATCCTGCTCAGTTACAACCAGGGTCAGATCCCACAAAACCCAAATTCATAGATCTAGTTAAACCAGCTTTACCTAAACCTAAACCTGTTTTACCTATTCCTCCTGTTAAACCAAAACCACAAGAAGTAAATAAGGTACCAGGTTCTCAGACTTATAAAATATTTTCAGTTAATGTAAAAAAAAGAAGAATTCATCTTAAAAAAATTCAAGGACCTTCAAACAATCCTGATGATTATACATTATCACCTTTGGACAATCCCTATGATCCCGATTCCAAGCCAGATCCAAAGGATCCTGAGGCCCCAGAAATAATAGAAACTGGTAAACGAGGCACTCCTAGCTTTTTACCAATTCTTGCTACTGGTCCAAAAAATAAAAGAGATTATCAGTCAGTAAAACCTAGTGGTCCTGGTCTTGAACTAAGACCAGCAGAGGTAGTCCCTGGTTCAGATCCCAAACACCCACAGTTCAGAATTCCTGTTCCTGGAGTACCCAAACCAATAATTCCAATACCACCAGGTATTCTTCCTCTTTTACTTCTTCCAGGAATTTTGTCTGGGAATTTAGGTCAAGCTCAACCAGTGATCAAGACATTTGAAAAACCAAATAAAAAACCTTACATGGTCATATCATTTGATAAAAAAACTCATATCAAAAAAACACCTGGTCCATCAAATAATCCAAATGATTATAAATTGGAACCAATTGGAAATCCTGAAGATCCTGATTCCAAACCTAATCCAAAAGATCCAGAGGCTCCTGAAATTATAGAAAATGGAAAACCAGGAACACCTGATTATCAGCCTGTTGTTACTTTTGGACCAATTAAACAAAGGAGACTTTTTACTTTCAAAATCAATCCTTCAAATCCAAAACAACTACAGCTTTTACCTACAGAAATAGTGCCAGGATCAGATCCAAAGCAACATAAATTTAGAATTATTTCTCAACAGCCATTAATTTCTCCTCCAAACCCATACTCACTGGACAGTTCAGAATTGCCAGAAGTTAAAGATGTTGAAACACCAGACAAAAAGCATATCAATATTATAACATTGAAGACAAAGCTTAAAAAAATATATATAAAAAGAACACTTGGACCATCTGGAAATCCAAATGAATATAAATTGGAACCCATAGGAAATCCTAATGATCCTAATTCTAAACCTGATCCAAAAGATCCAGATGCACCTGAAATCATAGAAAGTGGAAAACCTGGAATGCCTGACTACCAAACCTATGTTGCTTATGGGCCAAAATCAACTAGAAAATATGTATCTATTCAAAAACATCCATCTGATCCTAAGAAAGCGGCTGTTATTCCTGCTGAAATAGAGCCTGGCTCAGATCCCAAAAAACCAAAATTTAGGATTCTTTCTTTAAGGCCTCCTTTCCAAATTCCTGGACAAATATTTAATCCAGTTTGCTTGAAACAGTATAATGAATGTAATGCCAGATCGTAAAAAAATAATGTATAAACTTTAATGTCACAATATATCCCATTTGTAATGTGGCCCTATTTATGCATCAAATGGTCAAATATGTATACTTTTAAAAATATTAATAAAATTATTGGAAACAATTTTAAAAAAATGTTAACATTTTTTAGAAGCAAACACTATGTACCTCCTTTATAACTAAGTTTTATACATGTATATAAACTGACTAAGACTATTAATAACAACTAATGACATTTCATATTGAATATGCATGCACACTACATCTACATATCAGTGTGGTTATATATATTTTTAACATGCATATACATTATACACATACATGCTTCTTTTAGACAATCAATTTATTTTTAATAATACATGAGTTCTCAATGCATTTTGATTTCTATTATTTCGATTAGAAAAATATTTAAATAATAATAATAATAAATTTAAATTAATAAAAAAAAAACTTAAATTTCTATATTTTAATTTGTTAATTCACAAAACAGATACAATATTAACCCATGTTTACATACATACTGGGTGGTAATATTGCTTACAAAAGTGAATAATTAGGTTGCAAATCAGTTTCCATAAACTATAGAATAAAACATGAAAATCATCGATAGAAAGACAGCCGAAGAATTTATAAGTCAGTAAAAAAACTGTAGTTATATGTTGGAATATTTCCATTATATAGTCGAATACACTTTTCCAAATGCATTTAACTGTTAGTGTAATGAGACACAAATGTGAACACATCTATACTAACATTTAGCGGAAAAATCAGAAGTTGGAAATAATTACATATAAAATGTCACCATTATTTAGCTAAATATAAAGTATTTGGTAATGATCCAAACTTATATTAAACTTTAGACATGATTAAAAATTATGTATAAAATTGGCAAAAGTAGAATGTCAATTAATTTGGCTGTGAGTATATGAAGGATTTTTCTTAAAATTTTGTAACTAATATCTCCACTTTCCTCAAAGATTTGAAAAAATTACTTTAAGAGTGAAAGAGACTCACCTAAGAAAGAGAAATAATATTCAAAGGTTACTCAAGTATCAAACCTAACTTTATATTAAAAGCATAGAATGTTTATTAAACTTACTCATGAAGACCAATAAACATCACATGACCACCACTTCTTACTAATGAAGAGTATACAATTTTTTTCACCCAGTAGTAAATTTATATTTGAATTATATGAAAAAATAAATGAATAATTAAAAAATCTTGTATACTTATATGGTCATATCAAGTCTCATACTACACCAAATAACCCTATTGCCTGCATCAGTTAAAAGTCTTAGTTTCCAAATTTCTGTATTCTATAAAGTTTGGAAACTATTCAAACATCCTAGCCTTTAAAGTGCAAAAATCAGGAGGTTCCTCATAGATAAGTATATAATATTTTAAGTAGTTTTTGTCTTTGGAGAATAGCTTTGTTGGTCAGAGCGTCGAGTTCAATTTAGGACTCATGAGACTAAAGAACACAGATTCAATTCCTATGCTTGCACTATTTTCCATTGTAAAATATCAAATGAAAAGAAAAATGGATTCATCTACATTATATATGACCTATAAACAGAGAAAAACTCTCCATACAGTATTGCCACCTGTGCTAAACAGAGTAATCAATGGATGCCAGAAGGCTTGTGCATAAAATCCCTATCTAATGCCTACTCATCCAATATCCCCAGACTAGTTTCTGGCTTGTGGCCTTCGTCAGTGAGGAGCTTTGGATCTGAGAGCACTGCATCTAGATCTTAGGATAGGGATTTTATGCACAAGCCTTCTGGCATCCATTGATTACTCTGTTTAGCACAGGTGGCAATACTGTATGGAGAGTTTTGCTCTGTTTATCAACAATTAATGTGCTAGTATAGGAAATGTGATCATGTGATGCTTAATGGTTATATATGACCTACTTATGGTTCACAGATTGATTTATATAGCTATCTCAAAATTCATTTCTAGCATTTCTATGTTTGAATGACTTATGTTGATAACCATCCATAATTAAGCCAGAAATACTTGAAGAAGAGAAGAGATTAATATTAGTCAAAATGCTGTGTTAAATACTAACCTGTATGCTATTTAAACTTTGATTTTGTCTAAAAACATTTGAAACATCAACTGGAGCAGGGCTATCTGACATTAAGCAATCCAAGGGCTGCATTAAAAATACGTATTCAAAAGCCACACTAATTGAACACTAATTGCCTAGGCATTCTTCATGATTCCTCAGAATATGCATATTGAATCACAGTAGTGTAAGACCACTTCTGTATAAATCTTCTATTTGAGAAATGTGTGGGTATAGATTGGTAAAAAAATAGCAGTTATTTATAAAATTAAGTATCCAATAAGCATTCGATTTAAATTATTTTATTTTTTCACTCAATAAAATCCAAACTTCTAAGCAGGCATCACAAACTTTCAACACAGGCTGCACGTGACCTGTGGGCTGTTTTGGGGAAGTACAAACTAAAGAAAGAAAGACCAAGATATATTCATAACAAAAAGCCATCACTGTAACCGTTAACACAAACATTAAGTTTTCTGTATGATCCAAATATTATGTCAAATTTTAAAATGTGAAAAATTACGGTGTAAAATTGGACAAAGTAGAAAATTAGTTAACCTTCCTATTCAAATATAAATCTGAAAAATTGAAAAAAAAAAAATTGACTATAAAAGATTGAAACAAAAACCTCTTCTCCTAAAAGCTGAGAAAATTATTCAGATAATAAGACTTTGTGAGAGAGAGAATGTGTGCAAAGGTTTTTTTAAATGTTGAACTTACAATGAAAGACTCCACAAGAAGTTTTCTGTCAGTTAGGAAATTGTATTTTAAATTACATAAAAAGATCAAAAAAATATCAAAAGAAGAAACTTGTAATCCTACATTCGCATACCAAACATCACAGTGCATCAAATAATATAATAGTTTCATCAGTAAGCATTGTTTGGGAGTTTGTAAAAATTTCAAAGACCAGAACTGTGAGTGCCAACATCAATTTTGGGATCTCCTGATCCCAAGTCAGAAATGGATGGCATCAAAATTTGTGAGTGGAGGACGTTTGACAATGGTAAATGAAAATGTAACAATTTACTCTAGATAAATACTTTGCATATGATAGAGATATATATGAGAGATAGTGACCCGGGCCAACTGATGAGTGCTGGTTCAGCACAAAATGCATATTGGGGGTCATTTGTCTTTTATTACACCTTTATTTATATGAATTTAAAAAGAATGGAGAAGTATGGATGTGTTTATTATATCTATAAAGGTATTACATATGGGACAGAGAAAGATGAATAACTCCATGCATGTGTAAATTAAAAAAACCCAGATATATTAACCATAACTGAGGTTTAAAGTTTATATCTGTGCTAGAGATAATCTCTAGTTTTGAAAATGATTAGTAATAATCATTAGTGTATTTGTCTGAAATGGGTGGCATCAAAGTTGTGAGTGGAGGAAGTTTGACAATGGTAAATGAAAATGTAACAAATTATAGCAATTGCACCAAAAACTATGTAGGATAGACAGGCTTATGGATTTATTGCTTGAAAGTTTATAAGAAGTACAAGCTTCAAAGCTGTAAGCACCAGAACTGATCCTTGAACTCCCTACTCCCATGACAGATGCTCTACTAACTGCATCAAACTACGCAGAGCCTGGAAAATAAAAAGAACATCTAATAAATACCAACAATCCAAGTCAAATATCATCTAGTTGAGAGAAAGGCTACTGAATCTCTCAAACTAAAAAAATCTCCATTCATTTTTCCTGCTAAAAAAAGTAATGTTACAATTGTATTGAATACCAATGATTATAACAACCAAATAAAGGATCTCCTCACAGCAGGTCAATATAAAAAGGTGACAGAAATACTATATCAGCTATAAAAATAAAAGAAACTATAAGTATTACCCACAAAGCTTAGGGACAATCCACTGTTTTTAAAAATAGTAAATTGATGAGCTATTTCAGCAAAATTACATATCCATATGGTATAATAAAATTTGTAAAGACCATATTTTAAGAAGACGTATTACAGTTTTAGGAATTCACCATATAAAAATTTGTTAAAGATTTTTAATCCTTTGGTATACAAGACATGGATTTTTGTCAGAAGTTTTAAGCACTTTGTTGAATTAATTAATAAAGTGAAAACAAAATTCATTCTCATCTCAGTAATGTTGGATGTGAGCAGTCTATTAACGAATGCATCCAGAAATGGGATAGTTTTTTTTGTAATCACAAACCAGATTAATTTTACTGAACTCTTAACATTCTGCATAGCATCAACATATATTTAGTTAAACATAGAATTCCTTCTAAAAATCGATGCTCTGTTTATAGATTCATAACTGGCACCACTAATCAGTAACTTGAACATAAAACTATAGCTGTGATTTCATAAGGACTGTTACAAAGGACACAAATCAACAACATATCAACCTAAATTAAAACAAAAATTGGCATTCTTAGGCAACAAATTTTTTTTGTATCAAAATCAAAACTATTGCTTAATGACCTGTTGAATGATCCATCTTTTCACACACACACTGAAAAATTTGTAACACATCCATCCGATCATAAGAGAACACAAAACGTGCAATTCTAAAATCATTACAGAAAAAAAAGTTTGTTCAAAAATCAATGGCTTAAAAAAGAAATTTTATGTAAAACATATTTTCTTAAAGAATGATTGTCTGACAATTAATAATAATAACAAATCTCCACAGGTTGAAAAATTGTGATTTCCAAATACAAATTAAATACCTATCCTTAGTATGAAATCCCTATCTTCATACCAGTTTCTGGCTTTTGTCATTATCAATGAAGCCTAAAATTCAAAGTTGGATGGAATGCACTTCTAGCAACCAATTCTAACTCCATTTTAGCTGACAGTATAAACATTTGAAATTCAAATCAACCTAATATTTTAGTATCTTCAGATCTTCAATTGAAATTCAAATCAACCTAAGGTTTTGAACTAAAATAAATCTATAGAAACTAATTTAATAAGCATATATTTTAGTATCTTCAGATCTTCAATAACAATAGGTCCCTAATTTTCCAGTAGAAATATTTATAATAATAATAAATCACCCAACCACCAACTGAATATAATAATTCAATGTAATTCATTATGGTTTCTCCTTTCTCAGAGTCAGAAATCTCTCAGCCACTATGACCAGAGAAATCCTGTTAGCCAACTTACATTCCCTTTCCATTCTCTGATCTACATTTCCTTCATATTCTTCTCTATCCAGCTTCATCTCATTTCTACAACATTATGTTGTCAACTCTATGGCTTTTATATCTAAATCCCCCTTATCTTTTCCCAAACCCAGTATAAAAATCAAAAACCCACTGTATAATCACTTTTTTATATTTACTCTCCCATAACTTCATTATTTGTATCCTCTCTGCGTGTAGACATTTACATTCAATTAAAAGATGTCTAATATTTTCTATGTCTTCCTTACATAACTTTCAGACTATATTTCCTTGATGCTAACAATTCTGTTTTAGTCTTAAACAGTAAACTACTTTTCTGTCTATTACCATAAATTAACTTGCACCCAATATTCTGTTTACTTATATATATATATATATAACGGACAGATGACCCGCCCCCAACCATTTACCTAAACCCACACCACTACATACACCATGACAAGAAACCGGCCGACCGTGGAGAATTGGACAGATCCAGCAACATTGCAGTCAAAGTAGATCTTAACTACCACTTAATCCCCTTCATTTGGTAATACTCACAGGATCTACCCACTTTTCACTTCAATCCATTAAATTCCCAGAATTCAAACCCAGTCGTAATCTGAGTATCTACTCTGTTCAGGTATAAGTTATGATAAGAAGATATCTAGCCAATGTGAGCACTGACTTGACATTTTGGTTCATGTGGTACATTTATTAGGTTCGTGTTGTATGTATGTTCCCATATAAATAGATATGCAAAGTTAGTGATGTGTTATCAATAAATTATATACAACCCTTGATGTAAGATCAAATTAAATTAACAAATTTAGTATAACTCAATATAAAACATTAAGATGGACAAATATAAACTTTAAAACATAATAACTATAAATCATACCACTTCCACATAATCTCATCAAAATAATAACAAAAAAAAATATCATCCACCATATGTCACTATTGGTATTCCTCAGCATCTGCATTTCATGCCATCGTATTAAAATATTGATTTTCGATCAGTAATACCATCTAACAAATGACATTGGTCTTTAAATTTAAAATAACTATGGTATAACCATTATACCATGTACATTATTATCTTGTAAATATATTTGAACTAATGGGTTCGTTTGTAACTCTACTATCATATATGATAACTGGAATTGCCATCAATTTATTAAAATTAATTACATGCACTTATAGGTAATGGTTAGTATGCAACTTATTAATAAGTGGTTAATATGGTTTTATTAACAATTAACTTTGTTTCTAAAAATGTTGCATCTATAATTTGTCAAAGAATAAGTCTTACCTCCCTGTATGCTCATTTCATCATAACCCAGTCCCTCTTTTCTTTAAAAGAACCATTTATACCTTTTATTTCAACAATACATTTTACATCATTAAATGCATACTATTAAATTTCTTTGCACTTCCAGCTCAAAATTCAAATATGGAAGTAAAAGAATAAAGGAGAGAAAACTTAACAAAATTTACAAAATTAACATGTCAACATGAATTTATGAATGATTCTGTAGACATCTTGGGTAACATGAGCATCTTCTTTCAGATGGTAAAATTCATTGTAGATTGGGAATTTTCAGCATCTCTTATACTTGCCTCATTTTCCAAAGTAATGCCTTTAACAATTTATCCATCTCCCACAAACTGACCAAGTAGTTTGGATAACATCTGGTTTGGCAACTTTCACAATTGATCTAGAAAACTTCCACGTAACATATGGTAGCCATTGTATATATATACATGATGGTGGGAATTCACACATATATGTAGTGTACATCGTCTTCTTCAAACCCATCTGAGGTGCCTTGACCCTTCACAACGATTATTTAGCACACCTGCATAATTCTTTACACTAGCATATATATAAAATTATTTCCTTTCATCAAAGGTTAGTCGTTACAGCTATATAATAAAAACCACTATTAAAAACGATCTTTAGGTAGTAACTGTTATTAAATCTAGTCTCAATATTTCTATAATTACCAGATGCTTGATTACTTGAATAAATATCTTTTCACATATCTTATAACGAATAGTTCAATAGAATTATACAAAAAAATAAAAAGTCTTGGTGCCTATTAGGTTTCAATCAACTGACTATAATTTTTTTTTAATGTCCATAGTTCATATAAAAGTTCAATTCCAATGGAGGCATAAAGATATTCTTGTGTTTTAGTTTATATATATATCAAATTAAATAACTTACAGTTCTAGATTTCCTTGTGCGTTAGATTCTTCTTTCTTTAAAATGCTGAAAAATGTTTTTATCAAAATATAATTTTCAAATTATTTGACTCGTCGTCCTTAAAGAATAAAGAAAAGAAAAACTTGCGTATATCTTTTTCTGTACTTGTTTTTAATTTTTTCAGCCATCAAAAAAAAAAAAAAAAGTTGTTGTTGTCATGGTTATTGTAAGCACGTTCTATCAGGTTTTCTTTCCCCTTCCCATTATAACACTAGATTATAAAATTGGCCTTTTTTCTTTACAAAACTTTCTCAATTGTTTAAACGACATCGTTTTGTTAAGGGTTATTTTAGAATATTAATAAAATGAAAATTAGTAACAAATTTCTATTAATTACTTTTATCATTATTATTTTGTTTTAAGCATTTCCAGTTTGTAAAATACAATATAATTTTATTCATATCTTTATATGTAATAAACTTGAACTGTTCGATGGATGTATTAATTTTATAAATTGACACATACATGTGTATATCTACACACATGCCTTATTACATTAACAAATGTTTATTTTTTTTATGTTTAAAGCTCTATGTTCAATGCATTTTATTGTAAGGATAAGAATGGGACCTGCAGCGATCCTTACAATATATATATATGATCACTAGATGGAGCTTTACCAATAACCCACTATCAAGCTTTGTTTACATAAATGCTGAGAGAGATAGAATTCAATATCTCTTTCAAATTGTCTCCAACCTTTAAACCATGGTTTCAAGCTAGTTGGCTCACATCAGTAAAGGGTAGGAAGACTAGAAACTAGATCTAAACACCAACTCTGCAATCACCATTTATCAAACACATTTCTATCAGCTTGAAAGCATGAACTTTTCAGATACATAAATATCTTCAAATCCAGTTGAACAAACTAGATAGTTGTATGGGTCTGAATTCAGTTCAGTTTCATCATTTAGTAAAAGCCTCTGCAATCTATATCATTGCAAAAACCTTCAAGGGTACATTTATGATAAACAAAACAAGTTATAAATTTCGTAACTTGCTCATAGCTTTATATATATATGTGTGTGTGTGTATAAAAACTTTGTTTACTTTTCATACAAGTTATTCATCTCTCCAACTCTATTATTTATTAATGCATCTATTCTTCTATCCCAATCCTTGCCACTATAACACTCAACAATTTTTCTAACACAATCATTTTATCTTTTGTATAAGTACATTGATGAAGTCTTTATCCAAATTTTCTGCATACTGTACTATCTTTCTCACCCATCTTGTTTCCTGTTCTTTGCTCTTAATCAAATTAAATACTATTTTGGCTATTCTCTTATTATCCATAAATTACAATCTACTGAACATTTTTCATTTTGTTTTTTGCATCTCTCACATAAAACTTGACCATCCCATTTGTTCTCAAATTGCCTTCTTCACCATCCATGCATCTAAAGCATGTCTTTCTACTTCTCAATGTACCTAAGTAATCTAACACCCCTTTACTAACACATAACACATCATTATTATATGTTAACCCTGCTATTACCACTCCCTTCCATACAACTTTAGCTACATCATATTTATTATATGAGAACACTGTTTGTTAATTTCTTTATCAGTTGCTTCCTTTTCTTTGCTTGATTTATCATTTTTTTCTTCCATTCATCCAAGCAATTTCTCTGATTACTTAAGATGATTCTCAAATAATTATACCTACTCATCATATTTAACTTTATATCCCCAATAAAAATTCTTTCTCTTCTCATTTACCAGCATTTATCATCATTACTTTTGATTTTTCTTCACTAAATTTAATCCCTAAAAATCCAAGGCTCCTCACTGACGAAGGCCACAAGCCAGAAACTAGTCTGGGGATATTGGATGAGTAGGCACTAGATAGGGATTTTTATGCACAAGCCTTTTGGTATCCATTGATTGCTCTTGTTGGCACAAGATGGCACTACTGTATGAAGAATTTTGCTTTGTTTAAATTTAATCTCCATCTCTTTAACAACCCTTGTGCATGTCTTCAGTGCAACATCCATATCTTCCCTACTTTCTTTGCTTAAGAAAATATCATTAGCAAATAAAAGACCTGATAATGTATATACTCTCTTGCCATCTATTAATGGTATCTCTATCCCTTTTCCTAGTCTTTCTATTGCTCTCTCCATTTCTCTCAAATATAACACAAACATAATAGGTAACATAGGGGTGTTCTTATCTTAGTTCGACCTCATATTTAACTTTAACATTCTATATTTCCTAATTGATATATATAGTAATTATTTTCATACAATCTCTTAATAAGATCCACTAAAGCTTCCTTCATTCCCAAATTTACTAAATGTACTATGCTCTCTCTATATCTATAAAGACCACCTAACTATTTGTATTCTTTTTCATATCTATAAATTGTGTGACTACCAATAAACTATCTTCTATATGTCTATCCGATCAAAAACATTGCATTTTCCCCATTTATATTATTTTCTTCTATCCACATTGTAACCCTTCAGCAACCATATATGCAAAAACTTTATATAACCCTAACCCTTCAGCAAACATATATGCAAAAACTTTATATAACACTAACATTATCATTATCAGACTATAATTGTTCAACTTTCTATGATCCTTACCCTTTCCTTTAAATAATAAATTTACTATTGTATTACTCCAGCTATCTGGACATTCTCTTTTTTGTGCCATCTTATTAAAACATGGTAATAGATTTAATTTTGCCCTATTTCCTAAATTCATCACCATCTCTGCTGCCCATCCATCTAAATCTCTTCCTAATTTTTTTCCTGCCTCATTCAATTAATTTTTTGTAAACATAATATTTTCATTACTATATGCTTTTATGTTTGTTATCACTCTGCTCTTCATATCTAAAACATTTTCTAAATCCATTACATCATCATCATCATCAACCATTATCAATCCACTGCAGGATGAAGGTCTCTCCAAGTTTAATCCATCTTCTCTGATCTTTAGCTTCTCTTTTCCACAACACCCCTGCACATTTTCTTATTTTATCCATCCATCTCACATGTGGTCTCTTTCTGGGTCTTTTACAATCTCTTGGAATCCATTACATACTTATTTAATATTGTCTGTAATTCTTCTCTAGAGCTATACTCTTTTTCCTCATCAACTAGTAATACTACTTCTCTCTCCCCTGCATTCATTCTTTTAATATATTTCCAAAATTTTTTACTTCTATTTCTTCCATTGTTATTAATATCTTCCAATAATTTATTAGTTAATTTCATTTTCTCTCTATAATTATATATTTCAACGAACTTCTTTTTTAATAATACTTTTTCCATTTAATACTAACATATATTTCATTTTCTTTGTTTTTAATAGCACATTTATATCTCTGCATTCTTTCCCCTCTTTTTTATACTTTTACTAATTCTCACATTCCTATTACTTTTATTCTTCTGAATAATCTCACCTAAAACCTTATTTACCATTTTTTCTAATTCACCACACATTCCCAACAAACACTTCCATCATTTCTTGTGCCTTTATTTTATTTTTTTTCTAACATTCTTTTCATTCATTTTCCATCCACATCTATCCTTCCTACTTTTATTAGTATTTTCCATCCCAGTACTAACCATTTTGTTTCAGAAGAACTTATGATCACTATTACATACTCTCTCTTCATTATCAAATACTTTAAATTTCTGTATTTTATTCATTCCCTTTTTTTCTACTAATACATCATCTATTGTGTAAAATATATTATTTATAGACCAAGTGTATTGTTCCTTATAAATATTTGATTTCCAATGCTTCAATTCACTCTCTGACAAAAAGTTTTCAAAAGCTGTCCATCTTTATTATCAATGTCATCAATTTCTTCAATATGCTTATCCATATTCCCATATAATTATTATTTTCTTCCTTTTTTTTTGAAACATATGCTACTGTTCCACTTTATTATAGTTTGGCTATCTTCCATGACCATGTAAATTATACCCACCATCCATGCTTGTCTTCCTAACTTTATTTCAAACCACAAATGTTCTTGACACAACAGTATTTAAATATTTTTTGACATAACTCCTATACTACCACTCCATTTTTTTTCTTTTCTATTTATATCCTGCCATACTAAGTCTTCCAGTGTAGTTCTTCTTCTTGTCTTAGATGTGTTTCAACTACTGCAAATACCTCAAGATCTTCGTTTTTAACTGCTTTGTTTAATTCCAACCACTTTTCTGATATCTTACCACCTTGCATATTCAAATATCTAATTTTCTTTTCTTATTACTCTTTTATAAATTTCTTTTGACTCTTCATTCTCTATTACATTTGTAAGTAGCTTGCTTATCATTAATTTTACTGCCCCATTCCTTCCCCTCATCTATATTTATATTAAAATCAGTTACCCTTTGTTTATTTGTTACATTCTTCCTTTTGATAAACTGCAATTTAAAGCCTTATCCCCTTTATAAGTTTCGTGAAATATAACATTTTTTATAAATCAAACTCTCTAATACTTCACTTTCTTGGTTTGCTAAGTGTACTTCATCTTTACTCTATAACTCCCTCTTACATATAAAACAATCCCACACATCCACAAACACGACATTATTTCTTTCACATAATTTTTTCAATCTCTCATTTATAGAACATGATCTATCTAACATATACTTATTGCTCAAATTTTGTAATAATTCAACTATTTCTACTCTTAAAAAATCTTATTCAAATTATTAATCAATTCTTTGCACCTATCCATTATTCTCTCCAGTGGCTCTGAGAAATTATTTGTTCCTACCATAACATAAATATCTATATTCCCTTGTTTATTTACATTATCTGTAACATCTTTAATTCTAGTTCCATGCAAACATATTCTTACATATCTGTTTTTATTTTCTCTTGCAATTACATATCTTCACATCCTTCAATTAGCGAGTTACCTACCAATACTATCTCATAGTTTATTTTCCCTACTTCATCTGTAACAATCTCTTTTATCTTCTGGACTTCTTTATCTAGTTCTTCCTTATCATTTCTATTCTCCTCACACATCATCTCTAACAATTTTATTTTTGCTTCTACATCCATTATCTTTTCCTCTATCTTACTTTTTTTTTGGCTAACCATCTTCATTGCACTATTTATTTTATCATTCATATGACTCCACTAAACACATACTCTTTCACTTCACCTTTCTCTTTAAATTATTTACACTTAGAAAACATTTTTTCACCTCTTATATCACATTTGCACATGATCTGCATAATCATACACCAGTTACATCTTTCCTAACCTTATTTAGGTATTTCAAATGATGAATCTTATCATATATGGTAGACTCTACCACACATGCAAATTTCTTCTGATTATTATATATACATTGCGGGATACAAATGCAATCCATAACAAGTTCCTTACTTTATATTTAAATTTATCCATTTTCTACTATTCTTCAACCTCTTTATACAAAACGAGATAAACTTTTTTTTTTAATGGTGATTGATAAACACATGCTTCCTAATCTTACCCTTCAACTGTTATCGTCTTTCTCAAATAAATCACTCTTTAATAGCAAATCTACTAAAAAAAACCAACTAAGCTTATGTATAATTTGGTTTTAAAGCCTACTTGCAGTAAACACACACACAAAAAAATTATTTTTTCTTCTATATTTAAAATGCATATTGAATCATTTTCCAGACATTAGCAATATTTTCCCTGATTCTTTCCAAATCCGATTAAACCTTTCTTTCTTTCACACCAATTTTCTTTTCACTATCACACACTAAGCAAAAAAAATCTGTAGCAACAAAATTTTTTCCAGATGATATTCAAAAAGTATATAAACTTTAACTTATCTTGCGAAACAAATCAACCATATCATCACAGAAAGGCAGTCAAGTTTTAAATTTCAAGATGTGATGTGATGTGATGTATTATGGCTTCTCCTTAAACGAAGTCAAGAATATCTCAGCAATTACGCCCAGATAAACCTGTTAGCCACTTTATTTTACATTCCCCACTCTAAATTTACCCATAATCTGCTCTATCCCATTTCCACAACATAATCTTTGTCAACTCTATAACCTTTATATCTAAATCCCCCTTATCTTTTTCCAAACCCAGCATAAAAACCAATAATTCACTTTCTGTATAATCACTCTTTTCATATTTATTTTTCCACAACTTCATTATATGTACCCTTTCTGTTTTCAAACATTTACATTCAATTAACAAATGCCTAATATTTTCTATTCCTTCCTTACATAATTTACAAAATAAATCACCCATATTTTTCCATTTACATGTATATTCTTTTGTAGCTAAAGATGCCGTTCGAGCCTTAAACAATAAACTACTTTCCTTACTATTATCATATATTAACTCACACCTAATATTCTATTTATTTCTATATATATTTAAACTCTTTTTACTCTCCATACTATTTCTCCATCTCTCTAACTCCCTAGTCTTTATTAATAAATTTATTCTTTTATCCCATTCCTTACTACTATAACACTCAATAATCCTCTTAACACAATCATCCCATCTTTTGTACAAATATATTGATATAAATTCTTTATCTAAATCTTTTGCATACTGCATTACCTTTCTCACCCATCTTGTTACCTGTCCTTTACTCATAACCCAATTAAATACTATTTTAGCTATTCTTTTATTATCCATAAACTGCAATCTACCAAACATTTTCATTTTACATTTTGCATCTCTCATATGAAAACTTGACCATCCCATTTCTCCTTGAACTGCCTCCCTTGCTGTCCCTACATCTGCATCCAATGCATGTCTTCCTACTTCCCTTTGAACTTTTTCTAAGTAATTTAATACCCCATTACTAACATATAATGCATCATTACCATATGTTAACCCTGCTACTACAACCCCTTTCCATATAATTCTAGCTACATCATATTTATTATATGAAAACACTTAATTTCTTTATCAATCTTTTCTTTTCTTTGCTTCGTTTATCAATTTTTTTCTCTCATTCATCCAAATAATTTTTCTGATTATTTAAAATAATTCCCAAATAACTATATATATTCACCACACTTAACTTAATATCTCCCAATAAAATTTCTACATCTTCTCTTTCTCCACTATTAACCATCATTATATTTGATTTTTCTTCACTAAATTTAATACCCATCTCTTTACCCACCCTTGCACATGTCTTTACATAACTTCCATATCTTCTCTTTTTTCTGCACACAAAAATATATCATCCGCAAAAAAAGATCTGACAAAATATATACTCCCTTACTACCTATTAACAGTATCTCTATCCCTTTTCCTAATCTTTCTATTGCACTTTCCATTTCAACACAAACAAAATAAGTGACATAGGCATCCTTGCCTTAGTCCCACACCATTTTTAACTTTAATTGATTCTATATTCTCTAATTGATATATATAATAATTATTTTCATATAATTACTTAATAATATCTATTAAAGCTTTATCCATTCCAAAATTTGCTAAACTTATTCATAATCTATTTCTATTTACTCTTTCATATACCTTCTCTATATCTATAAAACTCATATATAACTGTTTACCTGCATTCCTACTCATATCCATAAGTTGTGTAACTACAAATAAACTATCTCCTATATGCCTATCTAATCTAAAACCTCTTTGCATTTCTCACATTGTGGCGCCATCTAATGCTAGCTTGAGTAATTAAAGTGGCAATAGGATGAAGAGCTGCTCTTGTATTACATTATTCTAAGTTGGTCATTGGGAGACAAGGTACTTGTAATTATTGAAAACATGAAGAAACTAAATATGTAGTCATTACCTGACTTAAGATTTATATAATTGTTCATCAGGTTGATTTGATGCAAAATTTTAGATTGATCTGATTTTCATGATTTTAGCTAGATTGGTAAAGAGCTTTTGTTGAATGCATCTTTGCATTTCTACAAACTTTGAATCTCAGAGCTCATTGATAAAGGTGGCCAACGTGGTTTAATGTATTGGAGAACTGTTAGAAACTAGTATGTAAAGTTCTCAGATCAATTCTCATGCTGGCACTTCTAATACAGTCACATTTGAGCTTGCCTTCAGAAGTGGAACAGTTCAGATTCCTTCCTTATCTAATCACATTGAGCACACATTGCATCTAACCATTGTGTAAACATGTGGATAACCAATGTATAAACTTAGCCAAAGGGTAAAACATAAGTATGGCCAATGTGTAAACATGTGTACAAATTCCTACCACTGGTTAGTGTGGGCCTTTAGGCAATGATACCCTCTAAATCTGACTGCTACCCATAATCTAGGGGATCTGGCAATAAATAGTCAGCCTTTTTGGAGGCAAGCAAGAGGGAGAGAGATAATGTCTGGCTAACCTGACTGACTGAATGTTCTCTCCATTGAAACCACTTTGAAATGTGAAGGTGTTTCTGCTATAGTCATTACTGATATGTCTATGCAGTGAGGAAGTCCATGATAAGACTGGAAGCTACTACCTATGACTGACTTGATGCAAACCGTCCAGTGCAATGGGAAGAGTCTTGACTAGAACTCATGAGACAAACTAAAATATACAGCTGGAAGTGAGTTGTCATTCAGCCATGACCAGCTCATTATTGACTAAGTTATACATAAAATTTGTATTTATTAATGGTATAACGTATGTTAAAACAGGCAAAAACTCACTACATATATTTGCACAAACATAAGAGGAGGTTGTCATGTGATGTTTATTGGTATAACATATGTATATTTGTTCTCATAAGTTATGTATATTTACTTTGTAAGTGTTCATATTTTTTTGATATTACTGTTGGTTTGGGTCTGAAATCTGCAATTCAGCTAAACACAATATATTTGGTGCATTCAGACAAAAAAAATTACATTTTCCCCTACGACTAGAAAAATATAGTAAATACACGAGTACGCAAAAATCACTGTACTGCCTGAATAAAAATCAGATTAAGCAGTTTGGAAAAAATATGCGAGTGCAAAGAAAATAGGCTCATCTTATTTACAAAATGGTGATAAAATTCTATCACTTAGATCTGCCTGAATGAAAAACAGATTCAGCAGATTTATAAAGAAAAATTGACTGCACACATAATAGGCATGTCAATTAAAATCATAAACCAATCACGAGTGTATAACTCATAGTAAAGTGACAGAAAATGTCCCTAGTGGATAGTTAGCTTCGTTGGGACAGTTACAAATAGTAGCTGTCAAAAATTTAAAATTACTAGTAACTCGCATAATAAATAATAAAAAATCGGTACTTTGTTCCTCTTATGAAGAAATAAGGTGAGGGGGGATTAAAAAATGGCTAATTCTATTGGCTTCTGAATAAACGGGGGGGGGAGGATAAAATGGCTAATTCTATTGGCTCCATGGAAGCTTTTGCTTCAGCCCACCTAAGGGCTGGTCAAGCTATAAATTAGAGCGATTGATATTTTATCTACAAGTCAGATCAAGAAGCTTGAGATAAAATTAGTCACATTATTGTAATGACCATAATAAGTTCTCAAACTTACAAGGTACTCAAGTCTCAATCGACGGCAGAAACACCAGCTGACTTAGATTTTGACAAAACATTAACAACTCTCACACATTATCCCCCCCCCCCCAATCTTTGACAATAATGCAGAGATATTATTTCAACCTCTGCATGTAGAACAGGGGGGAAAAAAACCAGAGAGTTCGCAACAAGAATCCAATCATTAGCGTTAAAGTGCGAATTTCAAAGATTTCCTGAATAAAGCACTTCATAATTGTTTTGTTTGCTGCATAAACAATCACAATTTAAGACTTAAAATGCTGATGATGCCGGATTTAGATTTTGAAATAATTGTAGCCGAAGTAGTATCAGCAGAATCAATGGCTAGTCAGGCAAACCCATTTGAAAAATAAGTACAATGTGCAAAAAATCGATCATAACACTGGGTTGGTCAGACACTCAGTCAGCTCAGATAATTTAGCATCTAATCGTCTAACGTGTTACTATAGATGCAATGAAAAAATGCACATACATACAGAATGCCTGTACCACTGTACGACATGTACATTTTGCAAGCGGATCAGACATATAAAGGCCACATATTTGAAATTAAAAAGACAGACAGCCGATATGAGAATGGAAAAATCAATTCCAAAAAAAACAGCAAAGGCAATTATAAGAAAAATAAATAAGTCGCCTGTATAAATCATATTAAAGATAATCACTCTGGATTTATACATAGGATTATAATTAATGTTACACCAGTTACAATGGAACTGGACACAGGGTCTGCAGTGTGCATTGTTTCAAAAAAGATTTGGACTATCATTAATAAAAATAAAGAATATAAGCTGCACCCTAGCAGCAAGTCTATCACAGACTATCAAGGCAATAAAATCAAACTGTTGGGCCAAACATCAGTTAAATTTACAATGCTTAACACCTACCACTGGTGGTGGCATCATGGGATCATAGTAACTTATTAGGTCGAGGGTGCTTCAAGGTTTTGCAGTGACAAAAGTGAACTAAGTCACAATATTAAGCAAAATGAATCAAAACATGCCAACAAAAGACAAAACAGCTCAGTAATCTGTCAGCCCTGAAACTTAATATAAACTGTGGTAAAAAAAGATGATACAAAAATGCAACTAGATACTTAGGTGCTATGCAGAATGTAGTATGGATCCACAAAATGGATAGCAGCAGTGGTTACACAACTGGAATGATTCTGCACTGTAGTAGTTCAAACAGCAGATGAGTATCAACATCATTACCACTTAAAACAACTGAGACTGAATCACACAAAAACAAGTTCACCAAGTGAAAATGATTACCATCAAACTGAAGACAGCAACAACCCAGGCAAACATCCAAGAACAATACCATCAAACAATGATGATGAATAAGACAAGAACAGCAATAAATCTATGTTCACATTATCCAGCTTATCTCAATGACTATATTCTCCAGGGATAAATTTAGGCAAGGGGAAAGATGTCATTTCTGACTTGTTTTCAGAAGTGGAGAGTTCAGATTCCTTACTTATCTAATCAGATTGAGCACTCATTGCCACTAACTGATGAATAAACATGTGGATAAACAATCTATAAATATAGCCAAAGTGTAAAACATAAGTATGTCCAATGTGTAAACATGTGTATAAAAAACTGCCATTGGTAAATGTGGGCTATTAGACAATGATGCTCTCTGAATCCAATTGCAGCCAGTAAGGTAGGGGGTCTGGCAATAAATAGCCAGCCTTTTTGAAGGCAAGCCAAAGGTCTGTCTAACCTGAATGACTGAACATGCTCTAAATTGAAACACCTTTTAATTGTGAAGGTGTTTCTATTTTAGACATTACTGATATGTCTATGTATGGAGGCAAGTCCATAATAGGACTGGAAGCTGCTACAACTATGGCCAACTCAAGGCAAGCTATCCAATACAACTGTAAGAGGCTTGGACTAGAACTCACAAGGCAAGTAAGATATACAGCTGGAAGTAAATTCAGTCATTCAGCCACAACCAGCTCGTTATTGACTGTTATATGTAAAATTGTATCTATTAATGGCGTAACATGTATGTGTATTTGTTCTCATAAATTATACATATTAACTTTGTGAGTGTCATATTTTTGATACTACTGTTGTTTGGGTCTGAAACCTGAAATACAGCCAAACGCAATAGGTACCAATACTTCTTATGTCCTCTTAAACAACAAAGCTATTTGATTATCATTATAAAAGCAAAAGCCAAAAAGTGATATGAAGATGGAATTAAAATATTAAGAATAAGTATTTGGTAAAATGTGCATTTAGTAATCACTGATTACTCAAGTCTATGCTAGATGTTGCTAGAAAAGACACCTGCTTTTTTATTGTCCCAATTAACCATCAATGACTCACAACCTGAAAACATTACACAATTACTCTATACTATCACATACCAATAAAAAAATTAATTATAAACATTAACAAAATAATAATATTAATATCATTTACTTTCTTTATTACTTTTATAATGCTTCATATACTTACAACCCAGTAGTGATGGTTTCATATTTTAAAAAATATTTATAAAAATGCAACAGCAACAATTAGATTACATAATGATACTAGGAAAGTCAACTTTGAGAAGGGTGTAAGACAGGTTGACTCCATATCTCCAAAACTTTTTACAGCAGTGTGGATTAAAATGGGAAGCTAAAGGAGTGAAAGTAAATGGAGATTATTTAAGTCATTTGGATTTTTGCAGATGATGTAATTGTTTTTGCAAATAATGTTTTAGAGCTGCAGGAAATGTTGCAGGAGCTATCAGATGAAAGTAGGATTAAAGATAAATGTTAAAAAGACTAAAGTAATGTTTAATGGCTTTTCTCAAAATATGAAAATAAAGATTGATTATAATAAGTTGGAAAAAGTTAACATCTACAAATACATTCATCAGATTATTAATACAGTTGGAAACATAATGGATGAAATTAATCGTAGAATTAAACTTGGTTGGAGTGCTTTTGGTAGAAATAACTTGATGCCTAGGTGTTTAAAAAGGAAGGTGTTTAATAAATGGGTTTTACCAGTTCTTACTTATGGATCTGAGACTTGGACACTTAATAGAAGAGCAATACAAAGACTTCAGACCACTCAAAGAAGTATGGAGAGATGTATGTTGGGAGTAACAAGAAGAGATCAAAAACGCAATGTATGGGTAAGACAACAAACAGGTGTTACTGACCTTATTGAAAAAATTAAAAGACTGAAGTGGAGTTGGGCTGGACATATTGCTAGAAGAGATGATAATAGATGGACAATTTAAATCTGAAACTGGATTCCAAGAGATTGTAAAAGATCAGAAAGAGACCACATGTGAGGTGGATGGATAAAATAAGAAAGTGTGCAGAGGTGATGTGGAGAAAATAAAGGTCAGAGAAGATGAATTGAACTTGGAGAGTGACATTCTGCAATGGATTGATAATGGTTGATGATGATGGTGATTGATGGTTTTAATTGCCCAGCAGTCTTCTTCAGAACTATAGCAAACACAATATAAATACATCAATACAAATCATATGATTTTACATTTTATATATATATATTCTATCTTATAATCGTTATTGATGTACTCATATACCTCTCTCTATAATTATTACCTTTTTATATATAATACATTTTCACCTTTTTTATATATTATATTTATCAATCAATACTTCCTATAATCTTATATATATATTATTTTTATTTCATTTATTTTTTTATTATTTTATTTTTATTAATTTTTTTAATATTTAAATCTAACATTATATATTCATATTTTTATATTTTACATTATTATTATTCATAATATTAACATTCAATATGTATAATTTTCTTTAATTTATAATATTATTCATTTTTATCTTTTATTACTAATTATTTTAACCTATTTTTTATTTATTTATTATTTTTTAACATAAATTAAATCTATCTTTTACATATATTTTCAAATCTTAATTGCTAATTATTCAAATGTTTAAATTTACAGTAATAAAAGATAAGGTTAAAAAAATTATACATATCGAATGTTAATATAGTAAAAATTCAAAGACTGGAGTGGGGTTGGGCTGGAATATTGTAGAAGAGATGATAATAATAAATTAATAAAAAAAAAAAAAAAAAAAAAAGAGGGGGAGGGAAGGAGGAAAGAAAGAGGGGGGGATGTGGAGAAGAGAAGCTAAAGATCGGAGAAGATGGATTGAACTTGGAGAGACATTCATTCTGCAATGGATTAATAATGGTTGATGATGATGATGATGAATAATATAAAATATAAAAATATGAATCTATAATGTTAGAGTTAAATATTTAAAGAAAAAAAACTTAATAAGAATAAAATGAAAAATGGAATAAAAATAATATGACGAAGTTTGCTGTTAACTGATGGGAGACCCTTTAATATCTCTTGGAGACCTTATAGAAAATGAGCAGAGAAAATTTGTAATGTCCATTCTGTATGTTTTTGTCAATTACAGCTGTTATTACTATGTGATTATTTATATAATATACAAACATGGATAGGCTGCTCATCAACACACATTAGCCAGTGTGGTTAGTTTATTGGCCCTTTACCTTTGAGTTGAAGATTAAGAAACACCATGGTCTTTTTTCTCAGTTGCCTGATAAGGCAAAATGAATGGGTGTGAATGAAAATTTTTTTTCTAATAGATAAATACAATCATGATAGACAAAAATAAATCATGGCTCTTATTCCCAGGAAGCTGTAATGTCACCATCCAAGATAGCAGTTGGTGGCCAAAAGTGGAAGGGGCTAAGAAACTTCCTGATTGTGGACCCAGGCTGCCATTTCATGATGATTTTTTATTTAGACACAACTGCAGATCACTTTCAAGTGAAGGAAGATTGTACGAATTGGAAGAACTGTCTTATATTAAATGGCACATTATTAGACTTGTGAAGTTAGAAGAAAAAGTTATGTAATAATTGATTTAAAAAGGAAACGTGTACTCTACTGCAAAGCCACAAATATTAGAAGTACAAGTGGAGTAGGATTCAGTATAAATAAAAAATGGAAGAACAACATTGTGGAGATTGATAGTATATCAGAGAGAGTGGCAAGATTAGTTAATCAATTTAATAGCAGACACCAAATACAGGTAAGTCAGGTTTACACCCCAACAAGTTCTCATAGTGATGAAATAGCAGAAGATTTTTATATGAATCTACAAAAGGCTTTTTATCAGACTAAACAACATTTTAAAATTGTTATGGGAGACTTTAATGCTAGAATTGGTAAACAAAAGAAAGATAAAAGTGCTGTAGGTAAATTTTGTTATGGTAATAGAAATGAGAAAGGACAAAGACTTGTGGATTTTGCAAAAAAAAAAGCAATAAAACTTTACATTATGAATTTTTTTTTTTTAGAAAATTTTTAAAAGGAAATGGACATGGAAGCATCCAAATGAAGGTACAGCAGAATTGGATTATATTTTGACTAACAGAAAATACATATTTCAAGATTGTAATGTTCTTAATAAATTTAACACAGGAAGTGATCATCGATTACTTAGATGTAAGATACATGTTATGCAAAACTACAGAGACAAAAATTATTAAGAAAAACAATATTTGCAGTTGATATGCCTAATCTTCAGAAATATTCTAATGAATTTAAATTAGAACTTTGCAAATCGTTTTAAATTATTAAAAGATTTTGAACATGATTCAGATTTAAATAAAATTAATAGAAAAATAACTGATACACTTTTAAAAATTGCAACAAACATAGCTGATAGAAAAAAGAAGCAATTGATGAATAAAATTTTCTACTGAGACTAGAGAATTTATGAAGACAAAAGGAATATGAAGATATATAAAAATGATGGATTAAAAAGAATTGAATATCTTGAATTTTGTAAAATGGTGTGGGAAAGAGTTGAAAATGATATAAGAAAGTATAACTGTGAACTAGCAAGGAAAGCTGTAGAAGAGAATAAAAGTCTCAAGAGTGTAAAACAGCATTTTGGTATTGGTAGAAAATTTATATCTGCAGTAAGAAAAAAAGATGGAATTATTACTAAAAAGAGAGATGGCATCATGAAATGGGTAGAAGAGTTTTATCAAAAATTATAAAGTAATAAAGGTCAAGTACCCCCTACATTTATTATATCTTTCAAATTGCCCAGGATTTTAAATAAAGAACAACAGACAATTAAATTTATAAAGAAGGAAAAAGCTTCAAGTAATGATGGCATTATAATCGATATAGTAAAAGAAGCAGCTAAAGAAATAGAATTTTTTTTGACAAAACTATATACCAAATGTCTAAATGATAAAGATGTACCAGATGATTGGAAAAATGCAGTATTAATATTTAAAAAAGGTGATAAAGAAGATATTAGAAATTACAGACCTATCAGCCTTTTATCAGTTTTATACAAAATTTTTACCAAGATAATTACAACTCGTCTACAGAGAACCTTGGATTTCCACCAACCAAGAGAACAAGCCGGATTTAAAAGTGGTTTTAGTACAGTAGATCATATCCAGGTATTGAGAGAAGTTATAGAAAGTACAAATGAATATGAGTTGCCATTATGCTTTGAATTTATAGATTATGAAAAGACATTTCTTTCTATAAACATTTCTTCAGTGATTAAAGCATCGGATCATCAAGGTATAGACCCAGGGTATTGTCCTTTTCTGAGGAATATGTATAAGAATGCAACAGCAACAATTAGATTACATAACCATACTAATAAAACAACATTGAGAAGGATATAAGACAGGCTGAATCAATATCTAATATTTTTACAGCAGTGCTGCAAGAAGTATTTTGTGGATTAAAATGAGAAGCTAAAGGAGTAAAAGTAAATGGAGATTATTTAAGTCATTTAGATTTTGCAGATGATGTAATTGTTTTTGCAAATAATGTTTCACAGCTGCAGGAAATGTTGCTGGAGTTATCAGATAAAAATAAGAAAATAGGACTAAAGATAAACATTAAAAAGGTAAAGTAAGGTTCAATGGATTTTTTTAAAAATGAAAATAAAGATTGATAATGTTGAGTTAGAAAAAGTTAACAACTACAAATATCTTTGTCAGATTATTACTACAGATAGAAACATAATGGATGAAATTAGTCATAGAATTAAACTTGGTTGGAGTGCTTTTGGTAGAAATAACTTGATACTAAAAGGAAATATGTCTATATGTTTGAAAAGCAAGGTTTTTAATAAATGTGATTTTTCATTTCTTACTTAAGAATCTGAGATTTGGACACTTAATAGAAGATCAATACAGAAACTTCAGACCACCCAAAGAAATATGGAGAGATGCATGTTGGGAATAACAAGAAGAGATTGAAAACACAATATATGGGTAAGAGAACAAACAAGTGTTACTGACCTCATTGAAAAAATTAAAAGACTGTAGTGGAGTTGGTCAAGACATATTGCTAGAAGAGATGATAGTAGATAGACAATTGAAATCTTAAACTGGATTCTGAGAAATTGTAAAAGACCCAGAAAATGACCACATGTGAGATCGAGGAATGCAATAAGAAAGTGTGTAGGGGCAATGTGAAGAAGAGATACTAGATATCAGAGAAGATGGCTTAAAATTGTGGAGATCTTAATTCTGCAGTGGCTTGATAATGGTTGATACTGATAGAAAGTATTGATTGATAAATATAAAATATAGAAAAGGTTAAAATATATTATATATAAAAAAGATAATTATATAGAGAAGTGTATAAAGATATATGTGGGTATATAAATAATGATTATGTTAGAATATATGTACATATGGAACATTATATGTTCTTGTATATTTGTATTCATGTATTTATATTGTATTTGTTACAGTTGTGAAGACAATTGCTGAGAATGCCAATAGTGGTTTGTAATTATATGAAACATTGTAAAAGTAATAAAGAAAGTAAATGATATTAATATTATATGGATTTGACAATGCAATAAGAAAGACAAAGTTCAATAAAATATCCACTTTTAAGATTATATATAGTTTTATTAATAAAAGTGAACAAACACTTCTATGTTTTACAAAGAAAAATCACATAGAGCTATCAATAATAATTAAAAAATATTTATTGCCTCTTAAAAACCATGAACTGCTATATGACAATTTCTCATTTTTGAATATAATTTTTTTAGTGGTTAACTTAAAATATATGTGTCAACAGGTTGTGTTTTCACAAAGATCTACCATCAAATGTTTTAAAAATGCACATATTTTTTTTAAAAAAAATAATGATGTTCCTTTATACTTTGCATCATTTTTTGCTAAGCACATTATTTTCACTAGTGTGCTTTTGAATGTAAGTCTAAGTCGCTTTTCATGGTCTAGAAATACAGATTTGTTGTTGTGATTGTGTTTGGCTCTTTTATATAGATATTAGTGTTTGGAGAGCCTTGTTGCCAGGCTAGCATGAGATTCTCCAAAATAAACCACATTGCAATTGGCTTAATTATAGGAAATCTTGTATACAGTTTGGGGAGTTTGTTCAGGGGAGAGATTGTCCTTAGAATTGTTGATTAGTGATTTAATGTGGGAGAAGAGGAAAGAGAAGGTACAAAGACTAATTCTATAAATATCAGAACAAATATTGTTTATACTTCTAGAGGTGTTGGGAATGTAGAATAGGGATATTTAGGGCTTGACATCAGCTGAGGCAGGGCTATAATTGATTTTGGTATAAAATTTATTAATAATGTATCCAGTGAGCATTCTATGCTTGCATCCAAAGTATTACAAATCTTCAATTGTCAATGTTACCTTATGATTAAAATGTAGTAAAGTATAAATTTGTTACACCAATACTATGTGTCAATATCAGATACTGTACACAATAAAATATAATGAAAAGCAAACTAAATTATGCAGAATAATGCTTACAATAGATTCTGTGCATTTTGACAATACTAAAAACAGAGACAAGTATATACAACTCCATGATGCTTATGCTTTAAAATAGCAGTTGACAAATTTGTGCATCATTATGACATATTAGCAAATAGCAATCAAAGGTTTATAAAAACTTATCCTATAAAAGATATATTAAAAGATATTACCATGGTGAGCATTATCATACATGCATACATATGACATATTTTAGACTAAATAACAAAAATTTGTAATCAATATAGTATCAAAACAACTTTCCAAAGCCATTATACACTGTAGTTATTTAATATCTACTTAGTCAAATTTGAAATAATACAAGAATTGCATATGTATGGAATACCATGTAAATGTCAATCAGTGTACATTGGTTAAACCATCCATCCCATTGAAAATGATTAAAAGACCACAAAACCACCATTTTCCATTCTCAAACACTTGAACAAAGTCATTTAATCACTATTTTTCATAAAACAATAACACAAAAGATAGATGTATTTATAACAACAGTCCATGTATGTAAAAACAAAAGTTTAATTGACAAAAAAGAGAATCTTGATAAGAACAAAAAATGTAAAGTTGTTTAAATGGCAATAACAAATAACCCCTTCTATTAATCCATGTTGTTTAAAAACTACTCATTAACATTATTCTTAAAAATAAAGAAATGAGATTTCTTGTAGATATGTTATAACTTTATTGACTAGAGTCTTTGGTAAAATAACATAGTTGGTTAGAACATCTCTGTTAATTCTGGTTTAGTCCTCCACATTAGCACTGTTATTGGTTAGGGCAGTAACACCTGAAAAAGAGAGGAAAATAACACCATTTAAAAGGTTAACACTTTAAGTACAATTTAATATCTAATATTAATTTCCCCTTTGTTTAATATATATGTTAATTCTTTTGTGTACACATAATGTTATAAAATGGTTTTTTATTTTTCTTAATTTATCTGAGTTCACTTTTGGTGATGATGATCATCATCCTTGAAAGTATAGTCATCTAAATTAAAAGATAAATTAAAGCAATAAAAACTGCTTCATAGAGTAATCATAGAACTATAAATAAAACATCATTACTATAGACTTTCGGATAAATAATCAAAAACTTATATACCTAACAATCTCTGTCTCTCTCTCAGCATATATACACATTTATTGTTTTTGTGCTAGCAATCTAGACATAAATAATTAATAAAAATACTTTAAAGATGACCCCCCCCCATTAATATTAAAAAATGTAAGTAAAGGGGATTTGAACACAGACTTTCACGCTTTCTTCAGCTATCCACTCCATCTTATATAACTGATACACATGATCACATACATGTGGAAAAAATAAATGATCCCCAATTTATGCATTTCATGCTGAAATAGCATTCATCATTTATCTTTTCTGCATGTATGTGGTTATGTGTATCGGTTATATAAGATGAAGAAGATATTGAAAGTCTGTGTTCATTTTCCCTTTAATTACATCTTAAATTGTGGTATTTACACTATATTAATATTGATTTAATAATATTAAAAAACATAATTACAATTTTAATGACTTAGTAGATTTATGTACGTAATATTACATGATTAGAAATTCTTAATCGCTGGATTGAATTCATTGGTAGTCACTTAGTTATGCAGATCTGTACACTAAACCTATCATATGACTTCCTGAGTGTTCAAATATTTATTATTAATAATAGTTTTTTTTTTAATGCTAAGCAGTCTCATCATCTCTGTCATTAAATTATTATTTATTTGATGAAAAATGTAAAATTATTAAGATAAAAATTTCCAACAAAATTTATATATATTAGTGCAATCATTTAATTTACCAATACAGAACTGATTTTTTTATTATTTTAATTTTAAACATCTATGCCCATGATGCCTAAATTCCGGAATTCAAATATTGGCTGGTTTTCCGATTCAAAGAAAGTTATGAATTTTCCACTCAAGTCACTGAACCATGTGCATCTCAGCTAATCATTCAGTATTAGTCAGTAAATCACTATCAAATTCGTCAAGCGTTGTTAGCTGAGAGATCATCGCAGCCGCCTTGCAAGCAAGTAGTTGGTTGCAGACGGTTGTGGGTTCGCCTCCCGGCCGATGCTATGACATATGAAAAAAAAAATCACTATCAAATTATTTTGGGCTAAAAGCAAAATAAAAATAATAGTTCAAATCTTTACCATTTCCGGATGAAAATCAAGCATTGTACGTAATGACTGCAAGTCAAATAATCTTCCAGCAACATCTTATAGGAGTGTTATTCACTAGACTGACTAATTGCAATGCAGTAACGATTTGAGTTCCATTTGTATTTCATTTTCTAGCTCAGTGGTTTTTAACCTGGGAGTCATTGTAAAAGATTGACAAATAAAAAATTAATATCCATTATTATGCATATTTATAATAGTCAAATAATAACAAACGCCATTACTATACTTAACTGAAATTTTTTGACCTATTTAATGCACCTTACTCCAATTGTGTGGCAAAAATTAGAAAACGTAAGATAAAAAAATTTAAATTCTAAAAATCTCCATTTTCTCAATATCATATAAAAATCCATGCTTAAAGATTTATTGCTTAAATAAATTAATTTAGTATTATTCTAATTATCCTTATTTATTATCAACACAATGAAGATATTTGCATTATTTACAGTAAATACATGTGTCACATAGACTAAAGATAAAGAAATACTACTTTAGTTGCCCATTCATTAACCAATATTAAATGATTAACTGGATTATAGTATAGATACACTGTAGGATAAATTCTAACACTAATTGGAACCTGCAATTCTTTTTCCAAGTTTTATTAAAAGCAAATTTTAACTCAGGTTTTAGACAGCAGACTAACATTTTATCACTATACCAAAGCAACTTATATATATATATACAGAAAGGGCATTTTTCATATTAAATTGGTTGAGAAAATCATGTGAAAATTAAATCAATGAGCAATGAAAGAGAAAGTCCTATAGAAAAAATAATAACATTTGATCATTACCATATTATAATAATACTTCAGTATTTATTTTGATGTAGCAATACTTATGAATATTAATGTTGAGCTATACTATAAACAAACATATATAAATATTTATAAGGAATAAATAAATACAAATGATTAAGTTTTGTGAGGGAAAATAGTAAAAGTTTTGTTAACAAATAAAGAGTTTTAACATTTACTTCTTCCTATTCATATTCATTAAAGTAATCAGTTAACAATTTGACATTTTCTTTCATTTCACCCGGTGAGAGTTTTTGAAAATGCTCACCTTCACTAATGTATAAAATCTTTATTTAATACAAAACTCAATTAGATAAACTTGATTTCTTTTTAATTTAATTTTATAATGGAATAATATTCTAAAAAATCACATTTGATATTTTTATATTTTTAAAAACTGACTTGCAAATCAAACAATGTACCAATACACATCATTAACCAAATAGTGTAAAGACTTTCAGAAAACACATGGACTGTTTTCTATTTAAGTTTTTTTAAATGTGAACAAACAAAGGCAAATTTATGGTAGATCTATCAAGTTCTGCTTTAAAATCTGATACTTTTTTATAATCATTACAATATTTGAAAAATTTTAACATCATGTTGATTCTGACAGATAACCTAATAGATGTCATGTTTTTCATTATATTATGGTTAAAATTAAAAGTTTACATGTGTATTTCTTTTATTTTAAATAACAATCAACCAATTAATGTGCAAAATGATAAAAAATATTTTATAAAGAAGCAAAAAATCATATTTCATTTATACCAAAATCATTGAGTGAAAATTTGACCAGAAGGAAGTGAACACTTATCCATAATACATTTTCTTCTGTGTCAAATGATGTGATATCCCTGAAATATAAACTGATTGTATCTTACATCTAAACTGACTATCCATAATATACTGATCTTTTCAGATTTTTTTTTCAAATAAAACCTTTGTGCTATCACTAACAGTTTAATTGTAATTTGAAAATTTAAATAAAGTTAAATTTTTCTAAAGACATTTAATACTCAATATTAGATGATGGAAAGTGTCCAATATATAAATACAACTAAAGTACCATCATCACAAACTTTCAGGAAAACACTAAGCATTATGGGATTTTCTACATTATAAAAATGTCAAAGGTCATTATCATAAACAACAACATAAGTGAAGCATTTTAAAACTGTGACAGCAATACAATACCAGAAAAATCGGTTCATTAAAAAAAAAGACATCTTAAAAATAATATATCAACTTCATAAATAATTTTAAGAAAATGACCAAATTAAATAAATACAACAAAAGTTTGGGTTTTAACCTTTATGTTAAAAAAACGCTTTCCAAAAAATGATAATCCTGTACCAATATTTTCTTAGTAACATATATTATTAAAGAATACATTCATAAAATAAATATAATCTTTGAAACTTCAAAATTGAATTTATAATTACAAAAATAGCTAAAAATAAAATCTATGATATTAAAAATATCAATAGTCAAGCATTGGTGGCCTAGTGGTTAGCATAGCTGCCTTCCAAGCAACTGGTCCAGGGTTTACTTCCAGTCAATGCTGTGACATATATAAAAAAAATATCAATTGGTGTTAATCACATTAAACTTATTTTCTATTAAAAACAAATACATTCAAATAAAATCTGAATATGAACATTATACACTCAGCAAAAAAGATACTAAACAAGTATATGCTTATGATTTCTAAGTTCAAGACTTTACCAAAAGCCAAGTCATGCAAGGACAATGGCTATATTTTAGTATAGTGTTAAACATATATCTTGGCTTGAGAATCTCTCCTCTTGACTTTGTTTTACTTTATATGAATGATACTGATCTCTAATTGTTTTAGTTAGAATCATTATACATTTTAGTTCAAACTTTTGTTATCGAATGAATGCAACACTGTCAAAGAAATGTTAAGGACTAGATATAAGTAAGCCATTCTATAACCAGTTGCTGTGTGATTGCAGTACCTAAAAGCCAAACAAAATGATTTGGTGAACAGATTTAAAATGGTAATGTTGCATATCATCTCTAATGATTAATACTGTAGATTATAAAAGTGGGTTATGATTTAAAAGAGGAAAATAAGTATCTATCATTGTTCATGAGTTCTGTAAGAATGAGAAGATTAAAACAGGCAAAAATCTCTATACATATTGCCACTCAATGGTGATCATGTGGCCTTTAATGAGAAGATTAAAAAGCACCATAAACTAAAAAATTCCCTCAAATGCAAGAATAATAAAAAATGATGGAAATTACTAATTCTTAATGTAGAACTAATAACAAAAGTAAAAATAGTTTAAATCTTGGTAATAATATATCTTTAGCTTAAATAAGTTTGTTATAGGTGGTGCTAGGGTTGAGAGTTGCTCACATTGTATTTTAAAGTTTGATAAATCATTTTGAATAGTTGGACGTAGACAAATAACATTTCTCCTAAAAGCATTAAATAATGCCAGCAATGTGTCTTTACAATTCAGATAAACAAAGCTGTCCAGAAAAAAAGCTAAAACTTTATTAAACTATTGATCTATATTAGCCACAACATTAGAATAAAGCAGAGTTAATGTAAAATTAAATAATTAAAAAATAATTATATCACGAAGATCTATCATTGGTCAATCCAGTATTTGAACTTCTTATGAACTCCTGAGAAATAAACCATTTGTAACTAAAAAGAAAAAAACTCAAGATAACCATTTATCTTATTTAAACTTCCTAATTTGCTACATTTTATTCCTCATCTTATAAAAGCAGTAAAATATAATTTTTGGTTCGATTATTAATTTTAATGCAACATTTCACAAATAATCAAATGAATTTCTAAGAATAAAAAATAATATAAACTGTTTAAGGTACAAAAAACTATTATAGGATAAAAGATTAGTCATTCATTATAATAGAGATGATCAAACAATGAATAATATTTCTGAAATATAATTTTCATTATATCACACACCAAGTAGGGAATGGTTTCTATCCATTTTTGACATCTTGTGGAGAGATGTAACCATAAACATATGATCATAGATCTATTTCACTTGTCTTTGTTCATAATTTATGATTACATTCATCCACAAGGTATTGACACCAGATAGAAACTATTTCCTACCTTGTGTGAGAGGAGTATAGTGAAAATAGCATTACAAAAATATTATTTAGTATTAAATAAATTAACACATTTTGAACTTTATAAAAAATTGGAATCACTAGCTCTAGTTGTCATGTGTGATACATCATAAAAAAATTGAAAGTCACACTGCAGTGTTTTTTAGAATAACTTCACAAATTGCCTTGGAGTTGACAACAATTATACAAATGTAAGAGATGTCTGACATATGTGAATAATATAATGGTAACTCACTTAGTGTTAAGCCATGAGTATTGGGATTATGATCAGGTAATGCTTATTACATACTTTGATGTTGGATTTCTTAAATAAGATCATTGATTCTATTTTGATTAGCAGAGTTAATTTATAGCAAGCAATTGTAATGCTGAATATTTTCACTCTGAGGTCAAGTCAATCATTAACACAATATTTATATAAGTTTGGCATCTGTTATAATTGCCCAGATTATTGTCAGGACTCCAAAACAGATGACAAAAGAATTTGTTACTGAAATTTAATATATACCGCAGAGCGATCTAGAAATTTTTTCAGGTAGGGTGATAGTTACAATAAAAATTCTATTTCACATGAAGATTGGATTTGATATCCTTTGTGATGTGTATGTTAAATACTGAATAATTTTATAAAAGTGCATCTGCATAAATTTATGATCTTCTAAGTAGAAATCTTTAATGAAAATTCAACCAATCTTTCCAGGACATGTACTTCTGTCACAACTGACAGCCTGAAAACTAGTTAAACTTTGTTAATTACAGCAACATAATTTGAACATTGTGATGATGTTAGATAGAATTTGAGTTACTGTGTTTGATTAAAAATCAATAGTTTCCAAGCTGCTGCTGATGTCAATTACAACAGAAATACATGACCAGCAGAGATGGACTGATATTTTGAGTAATGGTTGCCAATTAAAATATTGTAAAAACATTATGCAAATTAACATTATTTAATATTATACATTGTAGCCATGTGGTTACTTTGCTATGCTGACAAGAATAGTTGGCAGCTTGCTTCTTAAGTTTTTTATTTATAATGGGTAATTCATTTAATTAAATATTTTTTATTCCCAAATGATGATATGAGAATTCTAAACAATTTTTTTTTAATATGAGAATTTTCAAATATTATTTTAAACATTAATGTGAATACTATTATAAGTTATAAAGAGTTGTAAAAAATAAAAAAGGATAAAATAAACTAAACAATTTTTTCTCTCTCTTCATTGATTTACATATCATTGTGATTTTAATTTTAATGACAAAAAATACTGTGTAAAAAGTTTTCTCTTCCCTACGTACTCATAAATTTTAAGTTTAACTTATAAGAGTGATTAATAAATAAATACTTTTTTTAAAAAAAAAATAAGATTTTAATATTTTGTTAAATATTTGTTTTAATTGATTACAATTATTTTTTTCTTTTCTCTCTATCTCTCTTCCATACAACAAACAGTGTTTACCATATTAGCATAATTAACCGATTATCTTGTTTTCCAGTTGGTATAGAAAAAAACTTTAATTAAAAAGTAATTTCAAAACTATGATAGTATTTTTTTAAATTAAAAGTAAACAAGCACAGGGGATTTTTTGTTTGTAATTAAAAAAAGAGAGAGAAATAACTGAATAATTATCTTTTTCAAAAATACACCTAATTAGTTAGTGTTTAATTTTATCATATAAGAAACATGATTATGATTAGTTTAATTCAGAATTGTTCCAAAATTAGGGGTGTGGGTAATCAGTCTAGTGAGAAGCAGTCCTTCCTAACCCAGCTGTGGAAGATAGTAATAGAAGTCCTGACCCAACTGTTGAAAAGGACAGTTGGAGTAAAAATGCTCTAATCCAGCTGTTAAAGAGAACAGTTGGAGAAGAATGTTCCTGACCCAGCTATTGAAGAGAGAGTCATTTCTGACCCAGATTTTGAAGAAAACAGTAATATAAATTCTTAACCCAATTGCTGAAGAAGATAGTAGTAAAAATTCCTGACCCAGTGGCAGAAGAAGATAGTAGGAGAAAACATTTTAATCAAGCTAGTAAAGAAGAAAGCAGATGCAGAAACTTAACTATTTAAAAAATTTTTCTGCAATGTGCTAAGTTTAGCTAAAATCTAGATATCATCTATCTTCATCTAACCAGCTTTACTAAAATAACATGTAAAAAAATGAAAAAGGTCTATGAAATAATCTGCAACAAAATCTTGTCTCCAACCAAGAATATGAGTGTCTCTATATGTTATCCTCACCTAAAAAGTTTATTGGAAAGAAATGGATAACTTCATGCTGTTTGTTAACCTGAAAATATTGCATACAAAAAGGGGCAAATGTATATTGTGTAGAAGCCTTCAAGAAAAAAGCTTGCCTAAGAAAACTTAAAACTATAAATGCAAATAAGGACTCTAAAGGAATTTAAAGCCATGATTAAAGATATTTTGATTTATATACACATTATATTTTCATTAATAGTTAAAAATATTTTATAGAAGAAATTAATGATAACTTTGAATACTTTTTATTAATTAATATTTTCTTTTGAAACATGTTGTTTATTTAATTTTCCTTCCAAAACTTAACAAAACATTAATTAAGCTAATTTAAAGATTTTTCATCTTTGATTATCAATGAAAACAAAAGATAATTAATATAATGAATAGAAATCATTGGTTAATTATAACTTTTATGAAACTATATATTTTTAATAAAATGTATAAGTTTGAAGTTTCTATCATGTTTTTTATTATTAATTAGTTTGTTTATCAAATAATTGTCTTAAAATAATTAATTAATGTCTTTATTTATCCAGCTATCTGTTCCATGAATTGATAGTTTGTAGCTTGATTTCATATAGCCAAGAATTCTAGGGATTTTGAAATTATCCCAGTAAAGTTATCTACTTATAGTAGAGTAAACATATTAATTATTTAAAATTAATTAGAATAAGCTTTTATATTTATTTATTTGTCTCTTACAGTAACAGTTCATAGAATTCTTGCTTCTTGAGCTAAATTAGAGCACAATGGCCACATATATGGATGTAAAGATTATGTTGGTGTTTAAGCTTCGAGATGATAATCTTGGATGGTGCAAAGGTATAGTATTTAAAGTTTATGCACTATGTTTTATATATTTTTATTACAAATTAAGCTTATAGTTGGCCAGTACTTTAATAGTATGATATGGACAAAATATTGATAATGATCAGCATGTTTCAGTATCTCACCATTATTTGATTGTTTTATATTCTGATAGATTAGCATTTAAGTATGTGCATTCAGATAATTGTGTTGTAGTTTGGCAGTGGATAGATAATTAGTCTGTCTATAGTAGATCCCCTTTCAAATCCAGTCACAAGGTTGACTATTGATTTTTGGCTATTTTTTGTTGATGTTTAATGATTACTATTCTTCTGTATTACTGGAGATGCACTTTCAGGTTATGCTGGCTCTATTCATATTCTCTGCATTTTTTTTATATGTAATTTCATTTATTAAATGGGAATGATGATGATTTTTCATCTCTCCATATTCACCCCTTTGTCACCTCTAAATTTTCTATACTGTTACAATATTCATGGGGTATTGTATATGTATAAGTGCATGTGTGTATAAAGTGAATTGATTAATATGTCTGAAAATATTTGTAGCCAAGAAATGCTCTAAATTTGTCATAAATTCTCTTTTATCCAGTGTAAAATATCTCAATCCAATTTCTCACTAATCATATATTTCACAGCTGAAAACTCTGATCATCAGGTGAAGCAGAAGTTTGAATCACCCAAACATCCACATACAAATAATATTCTAGTATTTCTGTTTGTATGTTTTTACCATGACCTTTCAATTTAGAGTTTCACTATTTTGGAAATTAAACTAATGCAGTACATATAGATAGATGGCGATTAATTTATTAATATATTAGTAGTTGTGATTTAGAATGTGTAGGTATAATTTATATCCCCATTACAACATGTAATACAACAGAAATATCATATTGTAAGAATACATGTAAAATTGTCTAATATATCTGGGACTCTTTTATAATCAATCAAAATTTTAAAATTACCTGTGAATTCCTCTTGAAAGCATATTATTAAATCATGATTATGAGATATTGTTCAGTGTAAAATATTTCATACTAACTTTATGTATATATAAAATATAATTTTTTCCCACAATAGTTTTACACACACACACACACATATATATATATTAATTTTTCCTTCATTATATATGCATTTCTTTGTGTTTGTATGTGTGTATGCCCTATTAAGTGGGTTTTTTCTTCTTTTACTTGCTGAACATGATAATCATGCTTGATATTGAAATTGGGCTAAGATAAATAGAATAGATAAAAGAGTGGGAAACCCATTTCATAAAGCATGTGAACATATATATGTAATGAATAATATATATAAACCCATACATTTCCAATAGATATTTGGTTTTCAAATGTAATTTCATATAATCAAAACTGTCCCCAATTTGTTATCAAGATAAATTCTACAGTGCATTCCTAATCTTAATTCCACTAATGCCACAACCAAGGATCAGCTCAATGCACCACTCATTTCAACTCCACCACATCATAAGCATTAAGCTCAGTTCATTCCTCATCTCATCTTTATCATATTACAAGCATTCATCTCAGTTTATCTTTCATCTCAATTCCACCACATCACAAACACTCACAGCTCAGTGCATACTAATCTCAACTTTATCAGATCACACCTACTCACCAGCTCAGTGCATCCTTTTTCTCAACACCACAATATCATCCCCATTCACAGTTCAATGCAACTCTCATCTCAATCTCACCATATCACAAACACTTACCAGCTCAATTCATCCATCATCTCAACACTATATTACAAGCACTAAACAAGTGCATTCCTTATCTCAATTTTACCAAATGACAAACAATCAAGCTCAGTGCATTCCTAATCTCAACTCCACCATATCTCCAATACTCACATCTCATTGCATCTCTCATCTCAATCCCACCATATCACAATCATCCACCAGTATAGAAAATTAGACTGTACTCTTTTACTATGTATGGGTGCCATAAACATGTACTTTTCAGATAAGCTATATGTATCAAATACCTGAATCTTCATGGCTGTTTTAGCAGTGTAATATCTCACCAATATGCCTTTCATCTGCATTTTTTCTTGTATTACTCACATGCAAGATAGGGACTGTTTTTTTCTAATTGCACTTCAGTAAGAAATACATATTATATTCTAAACAAAGTTTAACAACAAAATGTGAGTTGTTATATGTGATGTATGCAAGAGGGCTTGAAGCAAAACATAACAGTATCCACCTCTACTGCATATATATTTTTAATATAAAATTATATCATAGGTGTGTGTGCTTATATAGATATTAAACATATATTACACAGAGTTTGATGTTATTCATAGGCTTTAGATACCCACTTGAAGATTTGGGGTTGTATGCAATGGATATAACAGAACTACTGAATAATAGGAACAAGATTTTCTATTACTTAAAAATATAGTGATATAAAGGTGAAGAAATGAATAATTTATTTAAACTAATTGTTTAAAGTGAACACATTTTAACAACATAGAGTATATATATAGTTACAATTTTTTTTTTCATATGTCAAATGCGTTGATCGGGAAGCGAATCCGGGCCAGCTGCTTGGAAGGCAGCTATGCTAACCACTAAGCCACCAACAGTTGACGAAATAGTTACAATTATTAATAAAAAAGATTAAAAAGAAATGAACAAAAATTGATTGGAAAATAATAAATCTAACAATACTTATTATAATTTAATCTACAAATGTCAGCCTCCTAATTTGACGCAATCCATTTTAGATAACTACACTGAAGATTATCACTAATCATTCATTAGATTAGAGGTTAGCTTAATATAAGTTTTATCTATCTTTTTTTTAATTAACTAAACACATTACTCCATTCATCCAATTACATTCCTCTTTATTCATGTGGGTTATCCTTTTGGATGTAATGAGTTAAAGTGCAAAATTGTTTTTAAAGCTATGGCGTTGTAGACCATCACCAATTATGAATATGGTTTGAAACGTATTTGAAGACTATTTTTATTATCACAAAGTGAAATTCTTCAGTTTTATCAGTTTCTTAACTGAAAACTCAAACAAAATGTTGAGAAAGCTCATTTGTCTGATGCAAGGGGTGGACAATACCAACAAATGGAATGTTACTTATTCATACATCAACCTGTTAGTGCAGTTAATGGCTCTGCCATACAGCTACCAGACCTAGGATACCCACATTACCAAGCCACCCTTGATGGAAGAAGCCAATACCAGCAATGGATTTGAGCCAACATTAGCAAACTGTATTTAGTATTCATCTGTACAAATTTTGTTATGTCAATAAATATATTTTTAAAATAAATAATTTGGCGGTCTTTACAAAATTAATGTCAAGATTTGAACTGATAGAATATTTATTTTAAAAGAAATAAGCAAGCTTTAAAGATTCTTTGACACAAATTTATGACACATTATTATCTTAAATAAATGTGTGTGCGTGCACGCGTACTAAGCACATATTAGCATCACTTATATAAAGATTGTCTTTTTTTTTTTGCAAACTTGCGTGTTTTTTTTTATATATGATGATTTTACAATAAAGTTCACGAATGTTAAATAAATAAAAGCAATATAATTATTTTGAAATAACTTTAAATAAAATATTTTTAAAAGTGTTAAAATTTTTTCCGCAATTATAACTATTAGAGTAAACAGTTCTAAATGTCAAAAGAAAATTAGTATTCGTTTTTTTGAAAAAAACCACTGACGCTTTGTTTTATTAAAATGTTTTTATTTTAATAATATAGCTTTATAAAGTCGTGTGACTCAAAGTTCAGATAAAGTAAAAGCTTAGTGTAGACGCATACAATTGTTTTTTTTTTTTTTTTATATAAACAGACATTTAATAAAATAAAAATCGTCAATATGTTTTATTTAAAGTTAATTTTAAAAAATTATAGGACTTAAATAAAGAGATTATCGGAAGTCTATTGTAATATACTGTGGCCATGATCTATGCTATATTTTGTTTCATGCTCCCTCCTCTTATGTATAATATGTATAGCAACACCCATAATTAGAACACCAAGTTTATAGTATTTTTCAACATGGTTATATATATAACACAGACACTTATGCACACTTATGATTACACCGTAAATAAAATTTTACAATAATAATAAACATTCTATAACTTTTTTCCTCGTAAAGAAACGTGGTAGTAGTCCCCCTCCCCATATGTCAAAGTATCGGCCGGGAAGCGAACCCGCGACAACTTGCAAGGTGGCTGCGCTGACCTCTCGACTACCAACGCTTACTAGTAGTTTTATTATCATGAAAGTGGGATTTTTCTAAATATTTTGATGTTTTAAACCAGTATTAACTTTAAGTATGTCTAAACTTTTGTAAAACGTTTAGCATTATGCTTAGAACATATTTTATTTCACAAAATACTGCATCAAATTTGCAGAGAATGATAAAATAAAAAATATTACTAATAAATATAATTGTGTGCTGCATTTTGAGATGTATGATAAAATATATTTACAATTTTTTTTATTTTTTAAACATGATTGAATACATTGCTTAGAAACGTAATGATTGTTTTTTGCACATTGTTAAAATATATTATATTTACTAATATCATCAAAAAGGGAAATAATGAAATGGTGTCGCAGCGCCACCTGGTGGCGATCGAGCAGGTCGGGTTAGAGTACCAAATTGTAACAAATAATAAAAATTATATATAACAGCTAATATAAATATATATTATTCATACAAAAAGCCCTTTTTAGCACATAGTTTAATGCTCTTTTCAAATGTTAATAATCTATTTTAATGTTAAACATGTGCCAAAAAAGGTTTTTTTTTATGTATGATCAATATATATTTATATAGGTTGTATATGATTTTTATTATTTATTATATCAAATTTACAAATTTTAATGTATTTTTCTTTTATTTATATTTTTTATTAAATAGTATATAACTGAAGTTATGTACTTTAATGCGATATAGTTCATGGCTTCATTGCATGAATTTAATAATAAAATTAATTTTTTGGACATTTTTAATGTTATGAATTTAGAAGACAACAATTTTTTATTATAGTTTCTAATTAAAAATATACAATTTCTATAAATTATTCATATCACAATAGGTCTTATCCATCTTTTTTTAATTTGGTCATTGATTTTTTTAAGACAGTTATTAATAAACTTAAATATATATATAAAGATTTCAATTATGAAATAGATCCACATATACATAGATTTGACTGTCATATGTATGGCTATAACTATATAGGTTAGAAGCTTATTAATACCATATCTGAAACAGATAAATGCAGTGGTTATGGGTGAACCTAAATCTACTAATGGCTTAGTGACTGAATGGCAGTCATTGAAGTTTGAGATCCATAAATCATGACTCAAGTTTGTCACTTTCAGTATGCTACTTCTTATGAATCCTATAATAGTAAAGTATTTCATTGTTTTAATTTGAAGCAATGGTGGAATAATAAATTCTGGAGGGTAAGGCCATTTTTATGCCCAAACCTCTAATGAATTCCTAAGCATTCTACCATTTAATTGCTTAGACTACAATATGATTTAAGACAATAAAGCCAATTACTCAAGGCTCTAATAGGTTTATAAATGTAGATGATAACAATTAACCCTTAAGTTATCAACAATCTTAGCTTGTAGTCAAGGCAACATCTTTTAACAATAATATTATAATATGATTTAAAAACATCAACATTGATTGTCTTAATGTTGTTGGATTTGTGAACAAAAAAAATTAACTTAAACCTTAATGAAATTAAGTTTTTTAAGTGTCATAGCATCGGCCGGGATGCGAAGCCACAACCTGGGCAACTGCCTGCAAGTGCAAGGCAGATGTGCTGACCTCTCGACCACCAATGCAAGACTGAAATTTAGTTATTGTGTTGTATTTTTTTCTTTTCCAAGAGTTTCTGTTGATCATTCTCAATGGGAATAATGGTTGAATGTCATATTACAGTTAGTTAAAAACTATGTCCTAAGTTAATGGAAAATCTTATTGGAAACTTTTCTTCTGATATCTGATGGAAATTTGAGTGTGTTAAATATTGAATTGATTATAAAGAAGTTTTAATGTATTTCTTTAAACAGAGACAATTATTCAGCAATAGTATATACTTGTGCTAAAGAAACTATACTTAGGGAACTTGTCTCAACCTAGATAAGTCCCATTAAGCTTTCCAAAAACAAAAAGATTACTCCTATAACTTATTTTAATTATAACTATAAATTAGATTATGACTTAAAGGGAATGGATAATAGTTTCAGCCAACCTGAAAATAGCAGTCATTAGCAAGAAAAACTAAGATCTTTACTCAAAAAACCAGATTTCATCTATTGATGTAAATTATGAAATTACTTGTCAAAATTTTATTCTTTTTAACATTTTATTTGTTTTTTAATCTGTTACTTGAGTTCAGTCTATACCTCTGTATATCAAGATTGGTAAACATGGGTGCAAAAATTTGAGGTTATATATATATAAATTGTTTCTCAATACTAATAATATATCTAATCAGAAATGAAATTGATATTTCTCCAACTCTATTTTTGTGATATTAACCTTTATATGTATATAATATTGGTTACTTATAGATGATGGAAATGGTCCAAATATAAATATAGCTAAAACACCATCATCACAAACCTTCAGGAAAACGCAATATATATTATCTGTTTAATTTATGCTTGCAAAATTCAAAAATCTTTTATCAGAAATATTCACTCATGTAATTATTAGCGCGTTTTGCACACGCACATGTGAGCACACTTTGTTTTATTTTGTATATACTAATTGAGGGTCTTATTTTTTCACAATAATTATTGTAATATCATTATGAGATTACTGAATGTTTTGCAAAAAATAAAAAAACTTGAAATGCTTAGTTACTTAATATAGATAACTTGGAAATTTTAATAATTTTTTCTTAGTATAATGTAATTCAAAACAAATACATACAAAATGTATAAATATTAAAAAAATTAAAAACATATACAAAAATAAATTATCATTAAATTTTTGTTATGAAGTTAAAAGGAAAGTACGATGATGGTGTCTGAAAAAATCAAACTGAGAACTGCTTCATCAGAAGGGAAATTTTCCAGATTTTAGCACTTATAAGGTCCAAATGATTAACTAAATCCATTGAAATTAAAAATATATACTGTATAAAAGTGAAATAAAATATGTCAGAAAAGAAGCAAATATATGGCAGGGATTAAAAACCTAGGTATTACTAGAGTATTTGAAAGAAGGTGGATAAATTGTGGGGAATTATAAAAATGTTGAATTCTAGGATAGAAATTATAACATTGATGTAGGTATTGGTTTAAGACTGTGATCAAAAAAAGGCTTTACAAGAAGAAACATTGTAAAGATAGTTATTAAAGTATAAATATTAATCACTTATGAAGGCAGGCAAAAAATGGCTAACATTTCAGATTAGAAAAATACTGAACAAATAATTTAAAAATTACAAGTAGATTTACTTAAAGGATTAGAGCATATTTTATTACAAAATAAGCCTAAAAACAATATTATGACTATATGTTTCCATAAGGGTAATATATATGTGGATTACCCATGAGTATAGGGGAATGGAGATTGCAAAAGAAGTGAGACAAAGAAAAAAATGAAATAGATAAATTAAAGGAGGAGGATATTAAAATTGATTTTCAGACTTGTGGTAAATAAAAATAAACAGAAAAAATATGATTGAGAGTTTTGGTTTTTATTAATACATCCTCATATTCCAGACCATCTTCTCTCAATAGGCACACATTTTATAAATAACCATTAATTATCAGGTGAAATAAGGTAGAAATGAATTTCTCCTCACATCTAACTTCTTTTAATTATTAACAGAAATCTGAATAAAAGGTGAAAATTATTAAAGCAAAATGATAAGATGTAATTGAGCAAAAAGGCAGATTAATAATGAAAGGTATATAGCAGATAAAATATTGATTTTGTAGTCGGAAGATGTATATGAAGAATGTCTTAATAAGAAATTAAAATCCAAACTAGAGATATCTTAAGATCTATGAGACCTCAGACACATTTTTTTTGCTGTAGAGTTTCTATGTATATATATATATATGTTTGTTATATATCAGTGATCTATGTATTATTTTTATATCTACATGCGTATTCTTCTAATTATAGCAAAATGATTAGTTATTAGCTTAGAACATCATGTGTCCTCAACCATTTTGAATTTCAAAACAGAAGCTTTAATTTAAAAACTTACCATTTTATTCCAGCGTTAATCTACTCAGGACATCTATATGTGGTGTAGGCATAAAGTCCCAACCCATCTAAATACTTAATAATTGAGTATGATAGGCATTTTGGAAGCATTTTTATTTATAACTCTCATTTAGAAAGAAATCAATATTTAAATATAGGTTTATGTTAAGAAATATACACACATAAAACTTAAATCATGAGATGTGCGATATAGATATTTGCTCGATAAAAAGCTTATTTAATTTTAGGAATATATTTTTATTCTTAAACAAATTTATTTATAATAATGGTCTCTCCTTCCAATCTGTCATCGTCGTCATTTTCAACCCATTATCAATTCACTGCAAAATAAACTTTCTCCAAATTTAAGCCATTTTCTTTATTACAGAGTTTCTCCCTGCTCCCACATCTTTCCTGAACATTTCCTGTCGTCATCCATCTCTCTCAGACGATTTATTATAAGCCATCTCCTATATAAAATATGCTCATGAACTTATATTAAACTTTTAATTAAAGAAATTTATAACAGTAAGCTTTAAAACATTTACGCGAATATTTATTGTTTTATTTAATATCTAAACATCACAGGATCACCATTTCTTATGCTTGCTCATAACTGTTATAACTATATAAGCTAATGATCTTGGATTGAAAATATTATTGTGTTTTTATTCTCATAATTTTGTAGTTAAGTGGAGATAAAAGATCCTAAGATCTAGGTGTAGTGCTCTCAGATCCAAGACTCCTCACTGATGAACGCCAGTGCTAGAAACTAGTCTGGGGATATTGGATGAGTAGGCACTAGATAGGGATTTCATGCACAAGTCTTCTGGCATTCATTGATTACTCTGTTTTGTCTGTTTTAATTTAGCATCTATTATGTTGAATGTGTTGTAAGTATTGAATGTTTTGCAGTCACAATATTGATATTATCCACCTCAAATAAATACACAAGAAATTATAACTAATCATCTGTTAAGCTAGTCAAATGTAAACTTTAATCCAGACAAGGATTACTATACTTATTTTTCAATTAAACATAAACACATGGCATGGTCAATTCAACTTTATACTTATTCATAATATCATTCCTCCACATATTCTTGAAACAAATGAATAAAATCATCTGAACCCCTCTTCCTCTATTCTTATACTGAACCGAGACTTTTCAGTTGGTTCAAACAATATTTTTACATGATTCATTTTTTATTCACTGTCAAATTATTACAATTTAATTTACAAGTGTCAATTTTTCTGAACTCACAATTTTAATATCTTCCACTTCAGATAATAATAGTAATGATTATTAAGAGTTATTTATTAGAGTAGAGATTGTCATACTATTTTTAGTCCAGATATAATCTTTGAATCCACAGAGAATAATATTAAAATTCTGATTACAGTAAAATTAGCATTTGTGAATCAGATTGATATAATTTGATATTAATAAACACTGCACGAGTGATAAAATGATGTGTGATTGTAACATGAGAGTGCTGGTTCATCATGAAATTGATGTTGGGATTTATTTCACTTTTTCAGATATATTTATTCATACATCTTAAGAGTGTGTGAAGTTTGAAGTACATCTTAAAAATATTATATGCAGAGACGAAGATAAGTCGAACTAACTCAATGACTATATATCTAAGATTTTTTATAACATTAAAACTGCAGTCTTACTTTTACTGATTTATTAGTTCAAAAAGAATTTGAAGAATTCAGTATATTACAGGTAGTTTGATAAAGGTCAGAGAATTTTCTCAATTGTTCTTGAAACAAAGGATAGCCAACCTCTGAGTTGTTGACATTTTTTTTTTTTTGTAATCTGATTTTCACAGCATTTGCAAGATTAATTTGAAACATTTTTTGGAATCAAACATATTTGTCATTATTTTTACACAATAAAACAAAAATACATAAATACACTTGAATTTTATTGGTATATGTTTTATTTTTAAAAATAAAAGTTTATAAACTTGTTTACAATGTTTACAAAAAATTATGGTGTGAGATAAATATGCTTATGTGAAACTGATCACAAAACATCATCATTATCTGTGAGAACTGGAACAGTGATTAGATCTTTTACGAAGTTCTAAAAATTATAAAGCATTTATAAGATTTGAAAGCAGAATTTGATAGATTTATCAGAAATTCACATTTATTCATTTGCATTAAAATATCAAAATAAAATATGCATTGATTTTTTTAAGATTTATCTTTTTTCAGATCATTGAGTGATATTTTATGTACTTGATCTCAAAGTTCAAATATGATTTTTTAAGAGTATTTTTCATTTATAAAATGAAATTAAAAAGAAATCAAGTCCAATTTATTGAGTTTTGGTATAAAATAAACATTTTATACAGAAATGAAAGGTTAAATATTGACAAAAACTGTCACCAGGTTTAACAATAGCAAATGTCAACATTTGAAAGGATTAATTGTTTTTACATATTTATGTTTAATTAAAAAACATGTATTAATCAATCATTAATTTATTTATCTGGAGTGGATGATGTCAAAATTGTGGGGGTAAAAGATTTGACACTTGTATGTTAAATCAAATTATAATAATCTATATTAATAGATACTGCATCAATATAAAACCACATGTAAGTAATTATGAGTTGGGACAGCTGAAGTCTATTGGTTCTACATGAAATGCATCTTGGGATGTTATTTATTCTTTTATATTTTTTTATTCATAAGTTTTAAGAATATTCTATGATGGAATGGAAGTTTATATCTAAAATATATACATGCACAATAAGGAATTGATTTTGCCTAATTGAAATTGCAACGTTTGACTCAATTAAGCAGATATTTGAATTTTCTAATATTTTATTATAATTTTTTAACAAATTTATCAAGATATGTAATTAACTTTTAATTAAAAACAATATGTGTTTGTTGTCAATAAAATATTTTATTACTAATAATAAAAAGAGCTGTAAACAAATTATCAATTTAAAAAAGTTTTATATTTAAACATTTAATTTATGTAACAAACATATAGATTCTTTTTTAAATTTTGGAAATGTAGAATTAATGATAGTTATTTCATTTAAAATATAATTTTTTTAGCTTCTCTAAATGTCAGATGTTAGAACAAAGAGTTCTTGCAATTCTAGTGGTTAACCAAATTACATGGCATACCATCCTAAAAAAGAAGAAAAAAATCTGATCAATTTATTGCTTATTAATTGTTGTTTTAACATTTGTTAAAAATAAATGGCTGATTTAATAAACCAATATCCTATTAATTAAGTTAACTGCATATATATATAAATCAAATAAAAATATTTGTTATAGATTAATTATTGTAATAATAATAAAACAAAAGATTTCCAGTTGGAAATGGTTATGAAAAAAACTGAAAGTACTTTTAAATTTTATATAAAATAAAAAAATATGGATATCAGTACCATATAATTCAAATGAACAAATGAATTTTATAAGGGAAATTTGTAAAGATATACATGATATTGCATTTTATGAACCTTCTGCCTTAAACAAATTAATAAACAATTCAAAAGATAAAACCTCATTTTCAAATAAAAATTGCATCATTTATAAATGGATGTAAGTGTGGCAGTGTATATATAGGGGAATCAAGAAGTACATTGGAGAAAAGAACTAAAGAACACTTGCTGCTATTAAGAAGGGTTCAAAAAATGAAACAAACTTGTAATGGAAATGATAATGTTTCAGCATCTGTTTTTTATGATCATGATAGATTATGTATATGTGATTTTAATTTTAATTATAATAATGTAAAAATATTGAAAATTGAAAGAAACAATAATAAAAGAAAAATAAAGGAAGCCATGTTAATATATAAATATAAGCAAGATTTAATAAGCAGGCAGGCAGCAAATGTAAAGATCACAGAATTGTGGAAAGATTAGTCTTTGAAAGTGTTAATTGACAAAGACTATGAAGATATTTAAAAGCACTCCTAAGTGGATAAAAAAATTTTAAAGTTGTACTTTACATATATTTGGTTACTGTATTTATTAATATTCAATTACAAGATTATGTATATAACTTTGAAGAAATACAGACATTGAATAACAATATCATTATATATATATATAATAATTAATAAAACAAAGTCATAAATTTTATAACTTGCTTTTAAGCTTGCATTTAAATAATCACTAGATGGAGCTTACCAATAGCTCTAATCAAGCTTTATTTTATAAGTGCTGAAAGAGAAAGAATTTAAAATCTCTATCGGAAAGTCCCTATCTCCAGGCCAATTGGTTTTGAGCTTATGGCTCACCTCAGTGTGGCACTGAGACTCTAGAAACTAGATCTAAAATACTAACTCAAAAGTCAGCACTTATAAAATACAATACTATCAATTTGAAAGCCTGAACTTTTTAGACATGTAAATGTCTTCAAATACAGCCGTACAAACCATATAGATATGTGGATCTGAATTCATCTCAGTTTCACCATATAATAATGGCATCTGCAATATAGCATCATAAAAGTTTTCAAAGGAAACCCATCCCTAACAGTCCTTTATAAAGGAACAGTAAATCAAAAGCAGTATTCATTAGGTTTGCCTATTGCTAAGTAATGAGGTTTTGATAAGTTTTCCATTTATCAAATGTATGTTAAGTGGAAAAATGGGTTAGCTGTGGGTTATTAACTTTTAAAAAAAGCTTTTTCTAACACCACTGCTAAGCAATTTAATGTAATACTTAGTAATTGATAGACATTAGATGATGGTACCTATTAAATCCTTATTCAATACTGTCCTATCCTATATCCCCATATTAATTTCTAGCTTATGGTTTTCATCAATGCAGCTAAACCTTTTAGATCTAATGCATCTTTTTTCTAGGATTTAACATCTCTCTTTTTTTTTACTACAAAGCTATTAACCCAAATAAAAAGAAAACACATAAATGTTTTCAATCTAATCGAATTTGCCTGTATGGTCATGTAGACCTGAAACCAGTCCAATATTTTTATATTATAATATCTTTAGTTTTTTAACAACCAAAGTCATCTTTATTTTCAAATGCATTAGATCCTATGCACTGTTTCACCACCCACAAGTTTCTCACTGATGAAAGTCATAAGCTAGAAACTACTACATTGAATAGTATAGCACTGGATAAGGATTTGATAAGTAATACTATCTAATAATTATTGATTATTAAACTTACATTACTTGGCATAAAAGAGGTAAACGAAAAAGAATAAGCTATTGAACAACAATGTCATGTCTGATTCATGTGATAGAAAGAAAAAATTGTAAGCCTTCTGATAAGAATTTCATTTAATCCAGATTTGAACTTCCTAGTTCTTAGATATGACCAGCAATATTATATAACTTTATCTAAATATGATGCTAAGGCTTATGTAAAAAAATTGACACAATTTCTTACAAGTAACCCCAAATTATGATATAAAGAGGAATTTCTAAATTGAGAGATGTAATGGACTTTAGAATAGGTACACATCGATGAGTGCTGGTTCTGTAAATACTTATATTGGTAATTATCTATCTTTTTCACATACGTGGTCATGCGTGATGATTGTTTGAGATGAAGTGGAGGACGAATATAGATTGTAAAATATTAAGCTCAAATCCTCTATTTACCTATATAAGAAACATTCAGTACATTGAATGAATAGGCTAATTATTATTATTATTATTATTATTATTATTACTACTACTACTACTACTACTACTACTACTACTACTACTACTACTACTACTACTACTACTATTATTATTATTATTATTATTATTGTTGTTATTATTATTATTACTACTACTACTACTACTACTACTACTACTACTACTACTACTACTACTACTACTACTACTACTACTACTACTACTACTACTACTACTATTATTATTATTATTATTATTATTGTTGTTATTATTATAAAAAATAATTTATTAAACAGTTTTCCAAATAAAACAGTGAAAATAAAAGCACCATCATCTATAGGTTTTTTAAATTGTGGAGTGAAGGTCTTTTATTTACTCTTGTTTTTCCTTAAGCCAAGAATAGCTAGATACCCTTTTACTGACTAATTTTGAATTGTGGCTAACAGAGTTGGCCATGAATTTGTTAGCTACTTAAATTAAAAAAAGTGTTAAGCCTGTTTTGAATCTAAAAATATTTTAAGTTTTATCCTCTCCGAATTTGAATACCAGATTGCTGGTATGCAGGCAAATACTTCACGAAAGCTTTACATTATCATATACTATAGTGCGTTTGAAAGTTATATTTTTACATATAATTAATGCACTTTGAAGTATAAAGTCCTCGGATAGATTCCAGTTCTGGTGGTTTTAGGGTTCGAACATCTTATGAACTCCCAAGCCATAAAGCGAATTGATTATTATAAATATTACTATAACTATCCAGTTAGGATATCTGGAATCAATTATATACATACTAACATTCCATTATTTAATAACTCTCTTAAGATCAAAGAAAAAAAATTTTTTTTTCCTGTTGCGATTGATATAATTTCATTTTAATATCAATTAGTATGCTCCTTTTAATATATATACATTTGAACGAAATTATATATAAGTTAAATAAAATCGTTCTTTTTTATATATGTAAAAGGGATTTAAATTTACATTTAATCAGTAATTATATCTTATATCAAATTTTGTACACTATTTACAAAAACATTTAATAAAAGTAATTAATATTCTGTTACTGCTTCGCACATATCCTAGTTTTTTAATGAATTATTCACCGTAAACGATAATTGATATTAATTCAAGATACTATTTAAATACGCTTGCATACTGTTTAAACATGAGCTAGAAAATATCCGATTATTTATGTCCACGTACTCTAATATTTGCTCTTAATATTTTAAAGAATTATAGTCAACATTATTTTTTAATTAACTGTATTATAAAATATTGCGAACGTTTATTGGGAATTAATTGATTACAAATACAATTTACATGTATATACGTGCAAACGAGTGTGTGTATATAAAACATTAAAAAAATGCTTTAAAAAGTAAAATATTTTACATTTTAATTAAAATAGTTCTGTATATAAAAACGGGCACGTACATACACGAAACTACAATAAGAAATGCTGTATTTATAATATGTGAGCACATATGTATATAAAAACATCTGTAAAAAATTAAAAAAAAAAAAAAACCATAGTTTTTGTATATATATGTGTGTGTACGCGTTTACCCAAAACTGCGCTATGAAATGTTACACATATATAATACATTTATTATTGGTTTGAAAATATAATCTATAATTGTCTGAGTTATATATATATATATCTTTTATTTTTTCGCTAAATGATAAAAATTGATTTAAAAAAAAAAAGAATACAAATCACATGCTCTCTGGCGGAAGACGGTTATATATATATGTTTATATATTAGCTTCTCTACCTAATGGTAGCTGGAATAACTAAGCAATAAACTATTGTAACTAAGTAACACCAATTAACCACCACCAGGTTAGTTTACTATCACTCATCATCTCTTAATTAAATGTATTCTATCATTTTAAAATTAAAAGTTATATATATATATTGTTTGCTTGGAGGTAATTTTTATGGAGAAGAAACACGAACAATTATAAAAAAAAATGGTGGAAGCTTAAGAGATGTGGATTGGGACAATAAAAAAAAAAGTTGGAAAAATAAAAATAGTAATGAGGAAAATATTTAAAAAAAAAGAAAGAATAAGAGTAAAAAGATAATCTATTAAAAAAAAATAGAAAGAGGAATTGTTTGGATATGTAGAGAGATAAAGAAATTTTAAAAAATATGTTGGAAGCCTTACAGAATATGAGAAAGAAAGATAATAACAAACAAATTGATTATTCTAATGAAAGAAATAGCTACAAAAATCTAAAAGTATTATAAAAAAGAAGAGCTTTAAAAATATGGTAAGTAAATAATGTGTTTTGTAACCAGATGTTTCCAACATATTCAAAAAGTTCACAATAGTGTATATATTAGTGTTATAGTTTCTAAATGATTTTAAGTGTGTATTGAACTCCATTTGTTTATTTGTCAGTTATGCTCAGTTTGTGGTTCATCTACCTGGTTGGGGGAGAGTTTATTATTTAATGTTTACCTTGTAGGTTTTATGACACTTTAATTCAGTTTCATTGAAACAGTTGTAATCAGAATAAACTGACTGTTTTTCTGTTGTATTTATTGATTAACCATTGTAATTTCTGGGATGTTATAGCTCAGTTGGTTAGAGCATTATCTTAAAATTCAATAATCAAGAATCTAAGGACCCAGGTTCGAATCTCATGCTAGTACTGTCACTGGTCAGGCCAGCAACACCTGAAGAAGAGGGGGAAAAATACCTATCGAAACATTGAGCATATACTAACCTGTTTACTGTGGTATTACTAACAGTTAGTGCATATACTAACCTGTTTGCTGTGATATTACTAACAGTTGTTTGCTGTGGTATTACTAACAGTTGGTGCATATACTAACCTGTTTTCTGTGATATTACTAACAGTTGAATGCATTTGGAATATTTAAATAAAATTAAACTTTTCTAAAGACATTCAACACACATCATATTAGATGATGGAAATAATCCAATATAAAAATACATACAACTCTATATTTAACTTAGTTTTGTAATTTGTTGTTTTCCTTTGTATTGTGCTTTAAGTGTGAATAAAATTTGACTTTGGAAGGAACAGTGATGTTTCTAAGTAAAATAATGATTGAACCAAGAGGATATTTATAACATACTAAACATGTCATAATATTATATTGCCACGAGAGAAGAAAATCTGATTATTAAAAATCTTCTAAATCCTTCTTGATCTTTAGCGACTCATATTTCACTTATCTTTTTAATCTTCTCAGTCCCATAAAGAATGGAAACAAAAAAAAAGATAAAAGTTGCTCACTTGACAATGACAAATAAATCCACAAATCAACAGTGTAATAATTAAGTACTGATTGAAAACCGCTTATTAATCCAGCCTTTAAGAAGAAGAAAATGGAGAAATCTGTAGTGCTCTCTTAGATAAGTATGTTAAATTTCTAATGTCTATACCGTTAATGGAATAATTTAGTTGATTAGAATCTAAATTTAAACTCAGTATCAGTTCCCCAATAGGCAAAAGGTTCTAAAGTGTTGGAACTTTCTGGTAGTGTCTTTTGATATTTAACATTTTTTGGCACTCTGTTTTTGGTGAGATATGGTACATATAAGGTGGTAATGATTTTTTCTGGTTATTCATCATCATCATCATCATCATCATAGTTCTGCTTTCATTTATATTAATAATACAACATCTTTCCAGAAGTATTTACATTATTTTTCACTTTTAATTCCCTTCTGTTGGTATATGATATCCTTTCTTCCTAAAGCAGTATAATGAAAATTATATGTTGCTATGATAATTTTCAGATCTCTACACTCTCTTCTGCTCATGTAATTCCTCAGTGTACCAATAAAAGTTTAATAACATTCAAACCTCGTTTATGCAATCGTGTTTGTGCTCATTTTTTTTATTGCATATGCTTTGCTTCAAAGATCTCAGAGAAAGAAAACTTTTAAACTTTTCTGAATGTCATTATTACATCTTTTTCTTAAGCAAATGTGGCTACAAACAACGAACTATCATCCATATAATGACACTAATAGTTTGTCACTATTGAATTATTGCACAATACATAGATTGACTATCACAGAGCTGTTAATAATATAGATAATTAAACAGACCCCCTAATTAGTATATGCTATGGTTAAAATAGTCGCACTAAAATTTATTTTTTATTTTTTTATAATTATACTAACTTTAAATTCAAAGTTCAATAATATAGATAATTAAACAGACCCCTGGTTAAAATAGTCGCACTAAAAATTTAATTTTTTTTTTTTATAATTATACTAACTTTAAATTCAAAGTTCATTTTTTAGAAACATCTACTATCTGTGCTAAATTCCAATAACTATTTTCTCTAAACCTATTAATTTAGTCTATCAGGATTATTATTTTACTATAGGATGGAATTCACTTAAGAACTGCATTATAAATGCAGGTAAATCTAATAATAATAAATAACTCAAGCACATCCAATACATGATAAAACAAGAGCTGCTCCCTAATCCAGCATCATCTATAATAAGTTTGTGAAATCAATAATTATCAGGCTTTACATGATCTCTATTAACTTTCCATATAGTAGTGCCATCCAGTGCCGATCAGAGTAATCAATGGAAGCCAGAGGCTTGTGCATAAAATCCCCATCTAGTGCCTACTCATCCAATATCCCCAAACTGGTCTGGGAATATTGGATGAGTAGGCACTAGATGGGGATTTTATGCACAAGCCTCTGGCTTCCACTGATTACTCTGGTCGGCACTCAGTGGCACTATTGTATGGAGAGTTTTGCCTTTGTTAATATCAGGCTTTAGTGCATTTAAGTCATTATCTTAAGACCAATTTCTGAATTTTGCCTTTATTAATAAGGTCTAGTATTCAAAGTTGGAGTAATTTAGTTATACATCAAGCAATTAGATTTATTTCCACTTATTCTTTTATGCTTCATGCTAAACATCTGAAATTCAAAATATTCTAAGATTTTGAAATCAAATAAATCTTTCTGAAAGATTAAATATTTATCATTAAAGGCCAATAATGTCTTATCTACTATATATTACAAAAGCTATATTGAGAATATTAAAATATATAGTTACTCAAATTTATATAACTGTTTAGGACTATTGGTTTTTAGTCTTAGGGTGTTTTGAATTTTAGGTTTTTATCTTGTAAAAATTAGTGTTAAAGATGGCTGCCTCTGATTGCAAGTCTCACTCATAAAGGCAAAATCCAGAAAACAGTCTGGACTTCGTAATCATTGATTACACGAGGTTGCAACAGATGGCACTACTGTAGGGAGTTGCTTTTGTATGGCTAGAATTAAACAAAGCAGTTAAAAATGAAGAGCTTGAGATACTAGTAGTAGTGGAAACACGTCTAAGAGAGGAAAAAGGATTTACACTGAAAGACTTGGTATGGCAGGATATAAATAGAAAAAAAATGGAAAAAAGAATAGTGATATAGGAGTTATATAAAAAAAATATTTAAATATTGTTACATGTCAAAAATATTTGTGGTTTGAGTAAGATTAGAAAGAGAAGAATAGATTATGGCTATTGTGTATGTAGCTACTAGAGATAGTCAATTTATAATGGAGAGAAAATAGCATATATGAATGCTTAGTTAAGGATAGACAAAGTTTCAAAAAAAAATGGGGGAAAAATTATGGTTATAGGGGAAATGAATGGGCATAATGAAGAAATTGATAACATATGGATACCTTTTGAAGAATTTTTACCAAAAAGTGAATTTGAGCATTGGAAATTTATCAAATATTTATGAGGAACAATATACATAGTCCAGAAATAATATATTTCACACAATAGATTATGTACTAGTAGAGAAAAAGAGAATGAATAAAGTACAGAAAATTAAAGTCTTTGATAATGAATAGAGAGTATAAAATAGTGATAATAATTTCTTTATAATAGAAATGATTAGTAATGTGATTAAAAAATAGTAATAAAAGTAGAAAGGATAGTGAAAGATGTGATGAATAATAAATGATAAGAATAAGAAGAATATAAAATAAAAGTAACAAAATGAAAGAGTTGGCTGAGAATGAATACAAGGACTGATGTGGTGAAGTAGAAACAGTGGCAAATAAAATTTTAGGTGAGAATATTCAGAAAAATAAAAGTAATAGAAAGATGAGAGTAAGTAAAAGTATAGAAGAGTGGGAAAAAGTATGCAGAGAATATAAGAGTTCTACTAAAAACAAAAAATGTTAATGTTAAATGGGAAAAGTATTTAAAAAAAGAAGTTGGCTAAAATAGATAATTATATAGAGAGAATGAAATTAAATAGTAAATTGTTGGAGGACATTAGTAAAAGTAGAAGAGATGGGAGTAAAAAATTTTGGAAGTACATTAAAAGGAGGAATATAACGTTAGAGAGAAATAGTATTACTTGATGATGAGGAAATTGAATGTAGCTCTAGAAAATAATTAAAGACAATCTTAAATAAGTATATAATGGATATAGAAAATATGATAGACATGAAGGACAGAGTGATAACAAAATAAAAGCATATAATCATGTAAATATTAGGTTTACAAAGAATGAATTGAATGAGGTAAGGAAGAAATTGAAAAGTAGTAATGGAAATATTAGTTTTACAGAGAATGAATTGAATGAGGCAGAGAAGAAATTGAAAAATGGAAAGGCAAATGGTTTAGATGGATGGGCAGCAGAAATGGTGGTGAATTTAAGTAATAGAGCAATATTAAAGCTATTATCATGTAATGAGTAAAACTACTATTTAAAGGAAAGGGTAAAGATCATAGAAACTTAAACAATTATAGACTGATAAAGTTTTCACATATATGATGACTGGAAGGATATCATGGAAGAAAATAATATAATGTGAGAAATGCAAGGAGGTTTTTAATCAGATTGGCATATAGGAGATTGTTTGTAGCTACACAATTTATATATATATAAGTAGAAATACAGATAGACAGTTCTATATGGTTTTTATAAATATACAGAAGCCATATGATAAAGTAAATAGAAATAGATTATGTGTAAGTATAATAAATTTGGAAATGGATGGAGCTTTAGTGGATCTTATTTAGAGATTGAATAAAAAATATTATTATTATACATATCAATTAGGGAATATAGAATCAGTTAATGTTAAAAATGGGTTGGGACTAAGGCAAAGATGCCCTATCTCACCTATTTTATTTTTGTTGTATTTGAGGAAAATGGAAATATCAATAGAAAGACTAGAAACAGAGGTAGAGATATCATTAATAAGTGACAAGAGAGTATATACATTACTGGGACTTTTATCTGTCGATGTTGTCTTCTTGTGCACAGAAAGTAGAAAAGATATGGAAATTATGCTGAAGACATATACAAGGGTGGGTAATAAGATGGGAATTAAATTTAGTAAAGAAAAATCAAAAGTAATGATGATAAATACTGGGGAAAGAGAAGAGAGAATTTTATTGGGGATATAAAGTTAAATGTAATGAATACATCTAACTATTTGGGAATTGTCTTAAGTAATCAGAGAAATTAACAGGAGAAAAAAAAGATAAATGAAGGAAAGAAAAGAAAGGAACTGATAAAGAAATTAGCAGTGTTTTCATATAATAAGTATGATATAACTATTGTATGCAAAGGAGTGGAAGTAGCAGGATTAACATATGGTAATAATGTCTTATGTGTTGGTAAAAGGTTGTTAGATTACTTAGAAAAAGTACAAAGATAAGTAAAAAGACATGCATTAGATACATACATGTTAATGGCAAAAAAGTCCAAGGAGAACTGGAATGGTCAAGTTTTTATATGAGAAGTACAAAAAGCAAAATAAAAATGTTCAGTAGACTGCAATTTATAGATAATAAGAGAATAGCCAAAAAAGTATTTAGCTGGTTTATAAGTAAAGGACAGGCAAGAAGATGGATGAGAAAGGTAGTATGTTATGCAGAAGATTTGGATAAAGAATTTATGTCACTATATTTATACAAAAGGGGAGATGATTGTGTTAGGAGAATTGTTGAGTGTTATAGTGGTAAGGAATGGGATAGAAGAATAGATGCATTAATAAAAAAATAGGGATTTGGAGAGATGGAGAACTAGTATGAAGAGTAAAAACAGTTTAAATATATATAGAAGTAAACAGAATATTTGGTGTGAAGTTAAGTTATGATAATAACAAGAAATGTAGTTCATTGTTTAAGGCTCAATCAGGATGTTTAGCAACAAAGGAATATACACCTAAATGGAAAATTATGGGTAATTTAGTCTGCAAGTTATGTAAAAAAGGTTAGATAATATTAAACATCTGTTAATCAAATGTCTGAAAGCAGAAAGGGTACAAACAATGAAGTTGTGGACCATGGAATTGACACAAATTATGCTGTGGAAATGGGATGGAACAGGATTGAGAAGAATATGGAAAAAAATTATGGTTGGGGAATGGAAAGGAAAGGTAAGCTGGCAAACAGGTTTCTCAGGGCATAGTGGCTGAGAATCCTGAATCTGAAAAATTAAAAGCCCTTGTGCATCACATAGCATTAAATGTGTTATTAAGTCAACCTATTCTTGGTTTCATTGAAGATAAGAATCATGAATTGCCCTCTAACGATGACATTATTATTAGTGTTTTAATTAAAAGGATTCATGTATCTTTAGATAAACAAACAGATAGATAAATAAAGTACTTTGGTATTATTTCTGCTATGACGTATTACTCCAGTGACATTTGCATCCAATAATATTTATTCAAAGCATCTGTTTATGAAATCATGACAACTAAGAATCCTGGAATAACTAAACCACATCAAATAAACTGATCCTTTTTCATTTTAAAAGATATTAAATGGTTCAGTCTACCACAGTGATTCTCCCCTCCCAACAATATAATACATCTCTTGCATCATTTGTAAGTAATATGATTTTACATTTAAAAATACATTTACAGCTAAAACTTTATATATTTCTGTTATAGTTCACCATTTAAACATATTTCATGATTCTTTTTCATATTTTCCCATAAAAATAAATATATCCTCATCATTGAAAGTAAGATGTGTTTTTATTTTAGATTTGAAGATTGGTATTGTATATGTTGGTATTTAATTATGGTATGTGCCACATTAGCCATGAGGTGGAAGGATGGCTTTAATGGCATGAAGTGAGGTAAAAATTTCCAAAAAAGTGTCATATTGAAAAGTTACAACTTCCTGTTTTTATTGAGTATTGTAATGTGTTTTTTCTTGTTTTCATACTGAATAAATCTCTTCACTTATTTTCTTTTAGATTTGAAGTTTGGTATTACATGTGGTATGACATATTACACCAGTGGTGTATTATTCCAAGTCTGAGATATTTTTCAAATAACATCTCCATGGGATATGTAGACAAGTTTTAGCAATTAAGTTTGTTCACACATCCTTGAAGGCATTATTTAAAACTTATTGCAAACTTAGAATAATACATGTCCAGAGTAATATGTCACAATAGGAATAATACCAAAGTGCAATAAATAATGAATTTACATTTTAAATGTGATTAGAGGGGGTTTGAACACAGACTTTCAAGCAATCTTCAGTTAACCATTCCATTTTATAATAAAATGTTATACAAATATTTTGTTCACTTTTAGGAATAAAATATTTTGTAACAGATTTTTGGAAAATATTCATATTCAAATTTAAAACAAAGAATATAAACAGTATAGTCATATTTTTAGTTTTTGAAATGAAATTCATGCACAATCATTTACAAGATTTTTTTAGTTTATGAATGCGGCACTTTTTTAAAAAAGCAAGTTTTAGTTAATCAATCAAGAGAAATTAAGATTTCATCCTTCATTTGTTTTTCACTCTATTTTAATTATCTGCAATTTTTTTTAGTGAATATTAAAGAAAAGTTATTTTTAAAAAATATACTTCCTTCTAGATACATCACTGAACCAAAATCAAGCCTTTAAAATTTAACCTGATAACAATGTTAGACTGGACACCTATCTGGCTGGACAACCTACAAATATTTCATTGTCACATTGGTTTGTCATTGATAACTAACATATGCACAAAATTTAAAGGAAATCTACTTGATAGAGTATATGGAAAATTGGTTACACAATTTGACTCAAATATGCAAATGGGATATTAAATTTAATCCAGTATCATTATCCTGATCAGTATTAAATATTAAAATCAGATGATGGTAACTGTCAGTCTTATAGTCTCTCTAATCTTGAGTCATTTTTTGGTATAGAGTTTTTTTACTTCTGGAATGGTTGAAAATTCCTATTGGATAGCTGCTAGGGAAATAAATTCAGGTCAATTGACTTCAACTTGCACAACAAAAAACACATTAGTCACCTTTTGTAAACAGCTGTTTTCCAAAAATTCAAAGTTCAGCCCATGTATCTGCTCATAGTATTGTTTGATTAATCTTTTGACCCTGTAGCTAAATGGTCTAGTCCCACATTTTTAGCTTACATATATCAAATGTAAATAGAGGGATTTGAACACAGAATTTTTTAGTCTATTTTCCATTCCATCTCAAGCAATCAATGCTTAAGATGGAATGGAGGATGAATAGAATGAAAAATTCTGAATTCAAATCCCTCTATTTTCATATATAGGAAACATTCAGGAAAAGCAAATGAAATACTGCCTTAGACTTACATATATTACTTTTTAAAAGTTTAACAGTAATTTGTTAAAGTGCAATTTTTTCAAAAATTATTTGCTTCAGTACGTTTTATTTTCTTACTTTCAAACAATTCAATTGACAATAAACCCAAATTTACTAATAGAGGCTGGAAGTCTTGCCATCCCCACAGATTTAATTAAATATCTGAGTAAATGACTCTAGTGAGCATATTTGTTTACATACAGTCATAAGTATTTACAAAAGCTTTCTGTTGTAAATTAAAAATTGAAAATACTCAAAATAAAAACACATAAGCCACTGAAATTATCCATAACTAAATATTTATCTTTATACAGGCCACACATTGTATGTAATTTGACTAATATTTATTTGAATAATAATCATTTTCACATACTCTTGCTCCAGTGCATAATAAAAGTCTTTCCAAGTTTTGGCCAGTTTCTCTTGCTTTTCTATAACAAATTATTTTCATCTATCCATCTAATATGTGATATCTTTCTAGGTCTTTTAAAATGTCATGAATATATAATTTAAAAATTTTTACTGTCCATCTATTATCATCTTTTTTAGCAGTATGTCTAGCCCAGCTCCAGTTCAGTTTTTTAATTTTTTCAATGAGTTCAGTGATACTTATTTGTTTTCTCAGTCCTATATTTCGTTTTCAATTTCTCTTTGTTACTCTTAACATATATATTTTTATTATTCTAAGTGATCTGAAATATCTGAATTTCTCTTCCTCTATGTTCAAGGTTCACATCCATAAGTAAGAGCTATTAAAAACACCTAATAAAATCGTGAAATTAATGATTCTTGAGCAGTAAGATAATTATATTCTACATTGCATGGAGGAAAAAAAGAATGCCAAAAGAAAAAAAAACTTATAAACCTACATGGACATATCAAAAACTATAATGTACCAAGCAGTGTACTAGCTTTATCTATTAAAAATATGAGCTCAAACATCTATTAGATGCTGCAATTTCTGTTTTTGAAAAAAAAAAAAACTTTACCATCGCACCATTTAATATTCTTTTATTAGATATATTGCGCAGTCACTGATGACGTCACTCAAACATTGCCTTTAGAAGAAACAGAAGAATTACATTTGAGAATAAAAAGAACACTTGATAAGCAACAAAAAATTAAAGCCAAATATATACTATGATAATAGAAAGCAATTAAATCTTTCAAGGTAGATAAATCTATAATCATCCTCCCTGCTGATAAAGGCGATGCAACAGTTGTAATGGATACCACTTATTATGGCAATAAAATACAAGAACTCCTCATAGAAGGCCAATACCGAAAAGTATCAAAAATCCAATACTGAATACAGAAACAAAGTTACAAGCTTTACTCATAAAGAATAGCAGGTAGTTAAGTGATTTAGAAAAAATTAAACTAACAACATATTTCAGCAAAATTCTTTATCTGTGTTGGCTATCTAAAATTGATAAAGACCATGTTCGATTAAGACATATTGTTAGATCTAAAAATTTACCTTGCCAAAATTTGTCAAGATTTCTTCTCAAAGTTCTTAGTCCTGTGGCATATAAGACTCAGTTCTTTGTCAGGGATTCTAGACACTTAGTAAAATTAATCAAGAACACGAAATTTGCAAAAACTGACATACTAATAAACTTTGATATGAAAAATGTATTCATAAATGTACCATGTGAAGAAGCGTTGTTTATAGTAATAAAAAAATTAAAACAGTAATAATAACTTACAAACCAGAACAACTCTTTCTATTGATAGCATGATGAAACTATTAACATTCTACATAACAACAACCTATTTTCAATACAAAACCAAATTCTTTCAATGAAATCAAAGAATAGCTATGGGTTCATCATTGTCATCCCTGATTAGCAATATTTACATGGAAGAACTTGAAACCACAATCACAAAGACTATTCTATATCCACCTAATGCTTGGCTCTACTATGTTCATGATACATTTTTTGTATGGTCACATGGTGGAGTACTACTTTAAACTTTCTGAAAACACATCAGTAACATATTATCTTCAATTAAACTCACAATAGAGTCAAAACAAGAACAAAAATTGGCATTCTTATATGTTCTTGTGACAAGATTTCCTCATAGCAAAATCAAAATTATAATTTACAGAAAACCCACACATACATGACACTACTCATATACATCCAAACATAGCAGAAACACAAAACATGAATTATACTATTACTATGGAAGAGACCAAAAAAAGTTTGTTCACAAACCAGTGATTTGAAAAAAAAAAGAAGGATCTTTATGAAGAAAACTCTTATGAAAAATAGTTATCTATTAGCTGTTATTAAGAAAACCTTAAATAGACAACAACAAGAACCACAAAACAATAATTGGTACTGTAGTGTATCCATACCTTTCAAAAATAGCAGGGAAATCTGAAATCAGTATAGAATCAGAATAGCTTCCAAGAGCCATTTCACCCTATGAGAAATTCTTATATCCCCAAAGCCTAAACTTGAAATGCTCTATAAAATATCATGTAAGTGTGGAAGAATGTATATTAATGGGACCACCCATCCAATTAAAGCAGAGAAAATAGGTGTCCATGAGAGCAGAGACCATGTATGTATCGATGAATATATGTTTAATTGGGAAAATACAAAAATATTGAATAGAGAGGAAAAAGTCCAAAAAAGAAAATTCAAAAAAGCTGCTCCCATAACAATAGTTAATAACCCCATGAGACAACCTAGTGTTTACTATACATAATGTATGGAAACCATTAATCAACTTTGACCTTAAGAAAAAGTAGAGAAATCAGTAGGAACTTTATAGATAAGTATATTGGCAGGATGGCTCAGTTGGTTAGAACATTATCTTAAAAATTCAATATTCAAGAATCTAAGGCTGCAGGTTTGATTCACATGCTAGTACTATCACTGGTCAGACCAGAAACACCTAAAGAAGAGAGGATAATAACACTTCTCAAAACATTGTTTATATACTAACCTGTGTGCTATTTACTAACAGTTGAATGTAATTGGAAAATTTAAATAAAGTTAATTTTCCTAAAGACATTCAATACTTAACATTAAATGATGATATATAATGCACCAGCTCCCTCCAAATAAACCTTATTCTTGCTGGGTTTAAATACTTTTAACATCTTTTGGTTTTAACTCATGTTTTAATAAGTTTTACTTCATTAAACCTTTGCTTTGTTACACTTAATACATAACTTATTGGTAATTATTATTTATATTTTTAATACTATGGGAACAGAATAGTACTTGAAACAGAGGGGAGAATACCATTGATAGCATAGCCATCAAGAATATCCATAGTCAGATTGGGCTAAACAAAGCATAACACAACCCCATTTTCTGACTGTGACCCACCTTGACTGCTGGAACAAAAGCCCTGCTATCCAAAGCATTTTATTTGTTTTGAGATTCAAACTCAGGCAGCAACCAACTATATAGGTTATATATAGCTGGCATGCTCAGATGACAGGCACACCAATACAGCACTTGAAATATCCCAAACTAGCTCCTAATCTTAATCAGAAGTCCTGCACATTAATTTAAAAACATAAAGAAACATTTATTTCTGTAAATAATTGGTGATGCAATGATAAGAGAGAGTAGACCAAATAACGATTAAGTAAACATTATTTATTTATGCATGCACATAGCAGAACATCACATAGTAAATTTACATAAAAAATATAAATGATTATTTTCAGGCTAAAATTATGATAATTCTTCATTAAAGTTCATTTTATTTAAAATAAAATGTCTAGGCTATTATTTAAAACTATATTTACCCAGATTTTCATTTGTGTGCATTTTCCATTGGTTTTTATTCCAACCTGCTGACATTTTGGTTCTCCTCAATGACTTCATGGCTTTCCTTAAAGGTTTCTGTCTAATAAAGAGAGTATGTGGCAGCATTTATTTACAATCTAGGCATTCATGCCATGCACTAGTTCCAGGAGAGGACGGTTGATTTTTTCTAAGGACTAGGGGCATGAAACCCAGTTGAACATCCTACAGCTGTCTAGCAATGTATGTTGCTAGTTCTACGGCTTCTGCAATATTTTCTGCAGCAGTAATGACTGGCTCTATTCTGTCCTTAGAATTCTGAATCTGTTGAGCACTGAATAATGTAATGCATCAATAACAAAATAAACAGGGAATATTCTAACAAATTGAAGAGCAGAGTAATTCAATCACAAAATGAAGTTGGAGCATAATAACAGCTGTGAATTTTTATACTTTTTTCTCTCATTGTTGTTTTCTTTATTGTAGCTTTAATTTTTTTATCATACTTTAAATCTATTTTTTTAATTAAATTTTACATTTTTCCTTAATCTAATTGATTTTTACATTTAATTTTATCTAATCTTTTTCTTAGATTAATCTTTACATTCAAATATCAGCCTTTCAAGCTAATTGTGCATGCGCTTTGCGAGTGTTAATAATAAATGAATACTTTCCTTTCCAATACAAGATATAGTATTTATGCAGGAATAAGATGAATCCACTTATTCCTACAACTCAAATGCTTATATATGAGCAAATCTGAAGTACTGGCAAGGAAAGCATGAGGAAAGACCACTCACTTTAAATTACTATTTACGATGTCTGAATGAATGACGTCGGTGAAATTGTCTAGAATTTACTAAATGTCACTCTAACTGAAACTTAATCATATGTAAATAAGCATTTATTTTTATATAGCGCTGTGTTTACAATTGTATTACATTCAAATATCAGCCTTTCAAGATAATTGTGCATGCACTTTGTGAGTGTTAATAATAAATGAATACTTTCCTTTCCAATACAAGATATAGTATTTATGCAGGAATAAAATGAATCCACTTATTCCTACAACTCAAATGCTTATATATGAGCAAATCTGAAGTACTGGCAAGGAAAGCGTGAGGAAAGACCACTCACTTTAAATTACTATTTATGATGTCTGAATGAACAATCTTCTATCTCATCGATGGTTTACATAGTTTCTAATTACTTCAATTATTAATTTAAATTTTATTATCAACCAGTAATCTTGCAAACTTAATTGCATTCAAAAGCTTATACTAATTAATTTTTATTCTGTTTTCACATTTGCTTATTTTAATTTATAAAAAGGAGAGTTAAGTTTTAATTTTTTTTACTTTTAGATCCCCCCCCCCCCACTGCTTTTCAATAAAAGCTTTATTCTCTTTTAAAAGAAAATATAATGAAATCTTTTTATTTTATCACATTTTAAAACTACTTCTAAAATAATTATTACTTTTTTTATATATAAACCTGTTCATATATTTTTAAATTATGAAAACATGTAACATAGATATATGTGAGTTTTATAATACATATCTCACTAGCCTTACAATGAACACTATCTGATAAAATCCTTTCTTTTTAAACACATAGGCATATTTCTTATTAACCCTTTAACTGTCCAATGGTCCATTCCCGGGGGGGGTTACCCCACATTTTTTTTATTGGCGAAAAAAAAAAATATATTTTTAATTTTCTTGATATTTTTTTCCTTTTTTTAATATTTTCTTTATTTTTTTTTTTTTTTAAAAAATTTTTTTATAATTTTTTAAAATTAAAAAAATAACTTTAAAATTTTCAATTATTATTTTTTTTTTTTTTTTTATTTTATTTTTTTTGTTACGGAGGAAAAGAAAAGAAAATGATATCTTTATTTCATGTTTTTTTTTTTTTTTTTTATTATAAAAAAATAAATCTTTCTTTCTAAATTTATTATTATTTTTTTTATTTATTTTATATTTTTTTTAATATTTTTTTATATATTTATTTTTTATTTATTTTTTTTTAATAAAAAAATTTTTTTAAATTTTCTTAATCATATTATAAAATATTTTTAAAAATAAAATAAATTGTTTTTATTTTTTTATATTTAAAATTAAAAAAAAAAAAAAAAATTAAAAAAAAAAAAAATTAGAAAATGGTGGTTTTGAAAATTTTTTTTTTTTTTTAAATTTTTTTAAAAAAATAAAAAACAAAATAAATATTTTAAAAGAAAAAAGAAAATATTTTTTTTATTTTATTTTTAAAAAAAATTAATTTATTATTTTATAATTTTTTAAAATATTTTTTTAAATTATAAAAAATTTTTTAAATTTAATAAAAAAAAAAAAAAAAAAAAAGCAATTTAAAAAAAAAACAAAAAAAAATTAAAAAAAATTTAAATTAAACAAAAAAAAAAAAAAAAAAAAACAAAAAAAAAAAAAAATTAATATTAAGTTATTTCTACATAAACACTACATCCCAATTTAATTATATGATTAATTTTATTAATTATGTTTTTAATTGCATTAATAATCTGACCAAGAAATTTGCAGTTGTTAATGTCTTATATTTTATGGTTATCAATCTTTGTTTTCTTCTACTGTGAAAATTCCTCGACCATTGCTTTAGTCTTTTTATCATTTATCTTTAGTCATACTTTTTTACTTTCATTGGAAATAGACATGAAAGCACCGACACGAATGTGCAGCATAATTGGGCTACATTTTGACTAATAGAAAATTTGTATTTCAAGATTGTGAGGTTCTTAATATATTCAACACAGGAAGTGATAATCTATTAATGAGATATAATATACTGATAATGGAAAACTAGAGAGCTGGGATTTATTAAAAAAACAGTATTAAGAGTTGATAATCATAATTTTTATGATCATTCAAATGAATTTGAATTGGAACTTATAAACAGATTTTGAAGATGGCTCATACTTGAATAAAATTAATAATAAGATAACTGAAACACTAATAAGAATTGCAAGAAAGAAATTTGATGCAAAAAACCATCAATTTATCAGTAAATTTTCTATTGAGACAAACCATTATCCTCTGATAAAAAAGTAATGTGATAATTATTTTTTAAAAAAAATATTCATTAAGAAAAATTGAGTAACTATTGTTTTAATAAAATGATACTAAAAACAGTCCATGAATTAATAATGGTATAAGAAAATATGTTGAATAAATTGGAAGAATATATGGAATGAAGATTAATGTTGAAAGACGAAGTGTTTATGGAAAATGCAAAAAGACTGCAAATTGAAATCTGCGACAACATAGTTCAACAGGTAAAGGGATCTAGATATTCGAATAGTTGGTTGCATGAGGATGGAAGTAGTGAATATGAAGTTAAAAGACTAGCCTTGGCAAAGAAGGCATTTATTAAAAGAAAGAAGATATTCGTTGCCCTTTGAATTGTGAATTAAGAAAGAGATTAATTAAATGCTATGTGTGTATTGTACTAATCTATGGTTGTAAAATGTAGACAATGAGTAATAAAATTGCGATTGGAAGCCTTTGAGATGTGAAAATGGAAAAGAATGGAAAAAATTAGTCAGTTGAATAAGATAACAATTGAAAAAGTTTCAAAAAGAGTAAATGAAAAAAAAAAGATTGATTTGAGGAAATCAGAGAGAGAAAGAAAAACTGGATTGGACACATATTAAGAAGAAATTATAGTTTAATGAAAGATGTTTTGGAGGGAATAGTGAGTGAAAGTGAGAAGAAAGAGTGAAAGAGATTGACATTGTTGGATGATATAATAGATGGGAAGAGTTATGTGAAATTTAAGAGCTGGGTAATGAAGAGAATGGAAAATGAATAAACTGATGATGTGACAATCTATGGATTTGTCCAATTGACAGAATACTGTTAATAATGATAAAATATAATTGTGAACTGGCAAGGAAAATTATAGAAGACAATAAAAGTCTCAAAAATATAAAATATCTTCATGTTGGAAGATAAGTTATTTCTTTTTTTATTAATTATGACATCACAATTTAACACTTTTATTCCATCTATTTTTAATTTTGCACCTATTTATAAGCTGTTTTAGTTATAGTTTTCATTAACAGCTGGTGATTCTGTTTTCAATAATATATAACGTTGTTCAGACTGATTAATTAAACACTGTTAATACCCTTTTTAACACTTTTTGAAAAACTGTATTTAATTATATTATAAATATATGTAAAGAAAATATTAATTTACTTACTAAAATTCATATTTATTAGTATATTGTTTTTTACTCAATTAATAATTATGAATTTCATAAAGGAAAAATAACACTTTTACAGATATATATATTTACCTATCCAGAATAAATTGTTACTTTTTCATTTACCATTGTCAAACTTCCTCCTCTCACAACTTTGACGCCATCCATTTCTGATAAATATACTAATGATTATTACTAATCATTTTCGAAACTAGAGATTATCTCTAGCACAGATATAAACTTTAAACCTCAGTTAAAGATTAATATATCTGATTTTTTTAATTTTACACACACAGAGTTATTCACATTTCTCTGTCCAGTATGTAATATCTTTATAGAAATAATAAACACCTCCATACTTCCCCATTATTTTTAAATTCATATAAATAAAGACACAATAAATATGTTCTTAGTAACTATAATGATTGTCTTTCAATAACTGTGTGTTTTTCATTACCTCATTTTGAAATAATTACAATCTGCTCTGTATAAAATTCAACTTTATTCTGATTTCTGATTAGTCATAATAGAATTTAGTACAGCTGATAAAAACATTTGCTTTAAAACCAGTTATGGGAACCTTGTATTATTATGGCCTACATATCAGAACTTGATGAATGTATTCATATTTTAGTTAAAATATAATTAAACATTTTAATTAAATTCCACCTTTTTGTTAAAAGAAGATTGCCATGACAACAGTTTGATATTGTTGATTTATCCAAGAACATTATTACACTTATTAATTACAAAGTTTTACATATATGCATTGTCTGTGTACACATGATTTTTTCTGCTGTGTTATTTCTGCTATTTATGATTTTATTTATACATATAAAATAAAAATAAATTTGTTCAGAAATTTGTAAATTTGAATCTATAAATATCACATGCATGCCCATCTGCACAACCTATTGCCTCATTATTACAGACTTAAGCTATTACTTATTCCTTCTCTTTTTATAATGGCATTATTCTATTTTTTATTATTTTTGCATTAAGTATATTATAGTACACTGTTTAATGGCACCAATAGCAAAACTTGAAACCAAAAAACAATGAACACTGGAGAACTATTACATTATAGTGTTTCTGGAAATCATATTATAAATGTTTGAATAACAAGAACTTCACCAGACATAAAATTCATAATAGCTTATAATGATGAAAAAAGTTTATTTATAGGAATGGTGGCTACTATTATAATGAAAATCTGAAATCTTTTCCAAACTTTTTTCAAAAAACTTTTTTTCTGTAAATAATTCCCAAATTAATATTTTATAACAGTACAAATAAGCAAATACAATCATTGTCAAATAATATTAATTCAGATTTAAAAATATATAATTTTTATGATAAATAACATAACACTTGTTAATTTCCACTCACATCACCACAGAGACATTCATCCAGAGAAATCCAAAAAAAATACTGTAATTGTATTGTATTGTTTTAAATTTCATTTATACAGTATACTTTTATGATATTTTATAAATTCATATAGTTTTAAAGTACTGATTTTTTTTAATTAAAAATTTTTTAAAAGTCTTATTTAACTAAATAGTGTCAAAAGGAGTTTTAGCACTACTTCTTTTTGTTTAATTTGTTTCTTTGTAATCCATTTCAAGACTATTTATGATAGTACTTTGAGATAAATTTTGAAATAATTAAAACACTTGACTTTTGTGTGTGTAGTTTATTAAAATTAATGATTATTTTTGCACAATAATTGTGTAATAGTTATTAAAAATAAAAAATATAAGTATTACACTGTTATTTTATATGTATATGTTTTAGTTTTAAAATAAAAATAATTTATAGACACATGATCACCATTTTTATGCTTACACAAACTATTAACACAGAGACAAAACTCTCCACACAGCAGTGCCACTCAGTGCATGTTGAAGTAATCAATGGATGCAGAAAGATTTGTGCATAAAATACCTATTTAGTACATACTCATCCAATATCTCCAGCCTAATTTCTAACTTGTAGCTTCCATCAATGAGAAGCTTTGGATCTGAAAGCCCTGTATCTAGAGCTTAAGATCCAATGCAACCCTCCATCAGACATATTTTACCTTTTTAGTTAACAAATAAGCTTAACAGCCAAAATAAAACCTATAATGTTTTTTAATTTAAGATCATTTGCTTATATAGTCATATAGAATTTCAATTCAATTCATCATCACATTTTGGTGCCTTCAGTTCTTTAATAACCATAGTTACCATAATCCTATTTTGCAGGTTTGCTATTATACCATTGAACACCACATGATACCCATTCTTTATGCTTACACGAGCAGTTATCATAGAGGCAAAACTCTCAATATAATGGTACTACTCAGTGCAAGCCAGAGTAATCACTGGATGCAGAATGATTTGATTACTCTGATCTGTACTGAAAGATGTTACTATGTGGACAACTTTACCTCTTTGCCAAAAGCTTGTGTTAGCATAAAGAATGGTGCTCATGGGATGTTTAATAGTTTATACCAATCATGCCCAATAAGATTATGGTTACTGTGGGTTATTAAAGAACCAACAATACCAAAATGTATAAATGCTGAACTGAGTTCAGATCTATATGACTATACAAGCAAATGACTTTGAATTGAAAACATTATTGTATTTTTATTTTGGATTCAAATCTTTAGTTAACTAAAAAAAGGTAAAAGATGGCTACTGGAGGGGTTGCATTAAATCTGATGATTTAAATGCACTGCTCTTTGATCCAAAGCATTTTAGTGATGAAAGAAACAAGCTAGAAACTAGTCTGGGAATAAGGATTAGACATTAGATAGGGATTTTATGCACAAACCTTCCTACATCCATTGATTACTCTGGCTTGTCCTAAGTAGCACTATTGTATGAAGAGTTTTGCCTCTGTAGTAATAATTTCTAGTATAAATTTAACAAAAAAAATTATGGCATTCTAATCACCCATCATATGAAGAGGATGTTACATCATTATAATCAGACACCATATTAGGGTAATTTGAGATATTCTAAAAGTTGCAAAACAATTTTAATATTTTAAAGCAGAATTTGATGGATTTATGAGAGATGAATATTCTATCATTCACATTTTAAATACAAATTTCAACTAAAAAGAGATTTTGTTTCCTTTTCTGGTCTTAGTCAATCTGCCAACATTACCATTCAGTTATGAAGGAGTCATTTGTTTTCATAACAAACTCATTTTTTCTATATTTGCAAAGTTCAAATATGAATTGTTAAAGTTTTTTTCATTTGCAAGTGTATATTACTACCAAATCCAGTTTAATTTATTGAATTCTGACGTAGAATAATGTTTTAATACTAAAATCAAAAGTTGAAGTTTACAAAAAGTCTCACCAGAGGAAATCATTAAATTTATTACATTTCTGAATAGTTGAATGATGACATAATTAACACATTTCCAAAATTAAAAATAGGATAATTTACTTATAAAAACAGTGGGTTTTTGTTTTAAATTTTTAAATTTAGTCTTCTATTTGTGCCTCATTCATCTCAATTTTATTATGTCACAAATATCCAAAAACATAGAAATAGGATAACTCTCTCTCACTATGCATGCATTTCATACATAATTTTCAACCATCAAATAATCATTTGATCTTCACAACCATATTGCCAGTTTAATACTTTCCAGAACACCTCTGTAATGTAAAGTAGAGACTAGTTTTTATCCACTTTTATCACAATCATTGCAAGGCAGATATATATTTTCAACTTTTGAGGTTTTTTGTTAATGTCTTTTTCAACTCAACATAATCACATTCATCTATCAGCCACTATTTCTAACTTGATTTGCTTTATTTGAATTTAATTTATACATTTGTTTGTCCATGAATTAATTAATCAAAAATGTATATGAAAAAAAAATGTGTATATCAAATAACAAAATACAGTTTTTAATAGCTCTAGGGAAGCAAGCGATTATTAATACTCGTTCTGGTTGTATTTGCAGTATATAACATTAATGCAAGTATGTTAAGAACGGTTCAAGAGTTATTCGGTTTGAATCATATGTACCCCAAAATATCAAATGTAATTTTTATTGCTACTGTTCTCTGATGCATGGTCTCGGTCCGAAGGCAAAGTCGTTATTTAGGCAATAAAATATTATGGAAAAGTAAGGTCATTGTTCATCGTTAGTGTTACTATGTCATTACTGGCAACCCTCTATAAATTTGAATCGGGCCCAAACCATTAAGATATTATAAATAAAACCGTAATTTCAAATACAAAGTTAAATATTTTGTAAGACAAAACGTTTCACAACGTTTCAATTTTTTCATAATCATTTCCATTAAAAACAAACAAATAAATGGCTTTATTTTATTATTTGTGGGTTCATAAGAAGTTCGTTGGAAATATGATGCACTGCGATAAATTTTACACTTTAAAATCTGCCGCTCTATTGTAAAAGTCACAAAATTGTATACTGGATATATATATAAAAAAAATTGGGAAGAGGAAATTAATATACTCTGACAAAATCAGTTATATATATAATAAAATGAAAGCCTTATTATTTGCAGTCATAAAGTTGACATCTGATTTTTTAAATTAAGTTATTATCCTAAAATAGGGGAAGAGATAATACGAAAATATTTTTGTATTTATATATTATTCAAATAAATTTTCTTTTTTAACGCATTTAGTTAAAATATATATTCAGTATTTCATTGTAATTTTTTAAAGATCACTTTGGCACACGTATATATAATGTTTAGATAAACATATAAATAATTAGATTTATTAATACTGAACTTTAAACCAATTCAAAAGATCTTATTCTTAATGCTTACGGTCGTGCAATAATTCCACGTGGTTATTATATACATCATATATGTTTTCTTTAATGTAAATCTTAACATGCTTTATATTATCTTAATATTAGGACAGCACTAGTAATAATAGATCATTGTTAATCCCATAACAAATTAATATTTTACATAACCATCAAAAAAAAAAAAGTTTACCTTTAATTTATAGTATTTTTACAAATAGATTATTAATAAATAAAGAACTTGCGTGTTCGAAATATACGAATATATACATACAAAGGTTAAATTGTACATATATACACACTATACAATGTAAGCCAATATACACAACATCACACGCGCGCATTAATAATTTATATATACATACACACAAAAGTTAATGTTATATATATATTATAACACGCAAGCATATAATTAATAATCTATTTGAGTGCATATTTAAAATTAAGTTTTTTTTTACTTAATAAAATAAGCACTTGAAGCTTTTAAATAATACTTAGACAAATTTGCTAAATATATAGATAATCATATCAATACAATGTCTAATCAAGATTTTATTAAGTAAACAATAACAAATGATACTGTGGCCAATTAAAACTAGACTTAAGGGAGTGGAGATGTTATAAATATGTTTGTAATGCAATTTGACATAAAGAAAATATTAGATGCTTTAGTGATGTGAATTTTGAAGAGTGAAAAAGATAGTTAAAAAAATGGTAGAAATTTACATAAATCAAACAATAGGTGAAAAACTCATTATTTATGAAGTTTAAGGAAGAAAAGAGGCATCGAATTAGATTTGTGCTTATAGGGTATGATGGGGGGGGGGGTAGAAAAAAAAGATGAAAGATGTCTTGATAAATTGAAAGATGTCTTGATAAATGTGTTTCGAAAGCAATTACAGGATGTGGAAAACAGGACAAAAGAAACGAAAATTTGGAGAGAGGGGGCTTGATAATATAGATACACAGGTCACTGACAAGACAATATATATGTAGTTGAGTAATTTATAGGGAAAAAAATTATTCTCTAAAAAATCTTTAGATTCTCTGGTCAAATAGTAAAGAAGAAAAATCGACTTTCATCAATCTTTCATACATATTGTTAAATTGGAAATAATCCATAAATTAATTACTCAAACTTTTAATAAACCAACAAATCGAACCCCCTGATAAGAAACATTTAGTATCTTTAATATAACGCTAAATTAATAAGTCTATCGTTTTCTCCAGGATAATTATTTTGTAACTTCCATCACCACATATCCCAATATAATGTGATGTGATGTGATGTATTATGGCTTCTCCTTAAACGAAGTCAAGAATATCTCAGCAATTATGCCCAGATAAACCTGTTAGCCACTTTCTTTTACATTCCCCACTCTAAATTTACCCATAATTTGCTCTATCCCATTTCCACAACATAATTTTTGTCAACTCTATAACCTTTATATCTAAATCCCCCTTATCTTTTCCCAAACCCAGCATAAAAACCAATAATTCACTTTCTGTATAATCACTCTTTTCATATTTATTTTTCCACAACTTCATTATATGTACCCTTTCTGTTTTCAAACATTTACATTCAATTAACAAATGCCTAATATTTTCAATTCCTTCCTTACATAATTTACAAAATAAATCACCCATATTTTTCCATTTACATGTATATTCTTTTGTAGCTAAAGATCCCGTTCGAGCCTTAAACAATAAACTACTTTCCTTACTATTATCATAAATTAACTCACACCTAATATTCTGTTTATTTCTATATATATTTAAACTCTTTTTACTCTCCATACTATTTCTCCATCTCTTTGCATAAAAACACTAAACTAAGACTTATCAGATTTTAAAATAATGAAATAATCACGTGATTTTATAATTTTCTAACAATTTCAGAATTATTGCTCAATAGTTGAAAGCAGTTACAAATTTTAATATTCTAATCATTAATTAATTAATCCGCTATATTATAATTCAAATCGGCACATTGTTAACCTAAGGAAAGCAGCCAATCAAATTGGCAGTAATAACTCCTTTTCACTCTTGATATATATAAACTCTTAATCAATCGATAAATTATATATAAATCGAAACAATAGATAATTTGTTGATATACAATTTAATATCATCAAATCGATTTTCGTTGTACTATAAATCTTCTCAAGATGGCATTTATAGAATTTATCATGTGACAAGGAATGCGAAACTTGATTTAATGATATTAAATCAAGTTGCATAATAACGAGCTGTCTATTATTTCGATTTATTTATCGACTGATTAAGAGTTTATAATTTTTTGACAATATTATGGCCTATAATTTACTGAAAAATGACTATAGGAAATGAAATGATATATATATTGTAATGGTATAAACTGCGGCAGATATATATTAAAAATCATTGTTTTTGCATCAAAATGTAATTGTGAATCAAAATTGGAATATTGTTCATGCATACTCAATATATACAAATGAAAAGATGATTGTCCCTGTCTCCAAGCTGCCTGAAGTACCATCTCTGAATCAGAGCACGTGTTATATACTACAGAATTTAGCTATTCACATAAAGACTTTACTAACATGCCTGGTTTTGAGTTATGGCATGAAATGTAACAGTGTGTTTTATACTTTAACCCATGATAAATCAATGCTCTAATGTTAAAGGTTTTTAATTGGGAAAACTAATTAAACATTTGAAGTGATTCGAATGATATATGATATGAAAATGATGAAATTTAAAAGCATTTCCAAGTAGTTTTTAAGAGTTTTACCATAAAAGGAGGATGCTAAAGAGGACCCGCAGAAATACAAACATGCTGTCATATTCTGTGCTATAACTCATGATCCAGGCATAGTAGCATCTTAAATTTTTAGTAATGCATAGATAAACAACTTTGCTATATAATAGATGTTTTGATATAGAGATGACACTTCAGGCAGCTTGGATAGAGAACCAGAAATCTTTTCACTGGGTCACACACACATATATATATATACACACACACAAATGGTATATAACAATAGCATACATTTCCAGAGAGAGAAAATATTTATTTGGAATACAATTTAATATTTAAACATAACAATCGATCTGTTCATATGCATATATTTAATATATATTACAACATGGCTATAAAACTCACTAAATGAAAAAACAGACTCCTTCAATTTAGAAAAACATGGGGTTAATATATTAATTCAAAGCATCATCAACTACAAATATTTAAAAAGATTTCTAAATTAAAAACAAAAAGCTAAAAATTTATTTAGTAATGAAAATGTTTGATCAATATCAATAATGTTAATTGAAATATAACAATAACATTTACTGGCCTACATATATATTTGCTTGAATATAGATAATTATATACTTGAAAGCATTAAGAATATTACTTTTTTAAAGTACTAATTAGATAAATCTAGTTATATATTGTAACATAATTAAATGTTGATCAAATAAGTTCAAATATTATAAGTAAAGGTTCAAAAGAAATAAGTAAAGGAGTCCAAATATCAAGAATTATAAGCAAATTATTAATAACAAGTATTATAACTCAGGTATATGAAATCACGTGAAGTGAGTACACTAGTAATTCAATAAAATATAACTCAGGTATACAGGCAGTAGATCCTATCCACTTTCATTTCTTGGTTTGATGTTAAGTGCAGGTTTAAACAAATACTAAGTGAATATGGTCTAGCAGGGCGCCACTAGATTATCTGAATCTAGACACGGTTATATCGAATAACCTTTCACATGTACCGGGTTTGAATCCCCTTTTTTGGTACTTTATTTCTAATAAAAATGGAAGATTTTGCTTTTTGAGCCATATCACTATACGCACTAATATTTAGGTAAAAGTAAAACATCTAAATCACTTCTTAGATCTTAGCATAACAAATGTGTTTCAATATTTTTATAAGTTTACTAGCTCAGATTATATATAACTAATTTAGGATGGCAATTCACTCATCCTTGCATGAAATAGATGACAGGATGTGGTTATAATAATACTAAGAAATCACTAAATATTATAAAATCAATATTTATTTATGGCCTTTAAACAGTTAAACAGCCCATTAATTAAAACGTTGATGACGATGATGATGATGATAATAATAACGATAATGACAATGGTTTCAACTACAGCTCTAGGACTAAGCCTAAACATAAAACTAATTTTTATAAAGAAATTCATAATTATTGCTTAATTTTAGCATACTTACTTATATCTTAAATAACTAATATTCAACCATTGATGATGATGAATAATCACACTTAACAAAGACTACACTTAATGAAATATATACGCCTCGTTTAATAAAACAAACTAATATTTATTACTACATTTCTAACATATACATAAAAATTTCTAGATAAATATGAAAATTGACATGAATAATAATAATAATAATAATTGATTATATATCAATCCTCAATTAATTTCAAGTTCTTCCCCCTTTCCCTTCAAATGTATTTTGTATTAAGTTGGACGTCACATTGACCATGATTTTCACTCCATGAGAAAAGTATTTCAAGAAAAAAAATATTATCTGCTCATTAGCACACATACTTTAAAAATCTAACATGTAAATAGAATGTAAAAAAAAATGTTAGTAGAATTGAAAGAGCAAGTTTTAGAAACAAGTTTTAAATTATTTTCTCCCCCCTCTCTTCTACCTCTGACATGCTATACTTAACTTGAAACAAACTAATCTAATATTCTAACACTACTTGTTACTCCACATTCACTCGCAATTATACACATATAAAATATCATTATGTATGTGCGTGTTTTATCCCATGATAACAAAATATTATTTAAAACCAAAATAATAATATATTAGTTAAAACTAAAATCATAATACCTTAAAAAAATTGTTTTACACATTAATATTTTTCATAACTGTAAAATTAATAAACAAATAATTTTCATACATTCAAGATAATTTATGAAGTTCAAAGTTATTATTAGTAAGACATTCTTGTTTTTAATCGATCTGAATAGTCTTTACAAGTTCTTTAAATAAAATATACCACTTTATTGCTAAAATGTTTATTAAGACTCTGATATCATAAAGAAAATAGATATAAAAAGTCATATTACCGATCTTTTGTTTGTGGCGAATTTCCAAGGGTTCAAACTTGTCTTGTATATTGTCTATATTTCTGCAGCTACCATTTCCGTTTTACGTGGGAACAATCTCTTTCTTGAGGTGTATAACTATTTGATGATGATGACTCTATTGAGGTTATTTGCTTCAGTGGATAATTTGGAAATCATTATATTAATTTTTCTTCTCTTCCTGTCAAGCGTGATTCTTTTAGTGGATGAAATACAGCAGTTGTTTTCACATTTATAAATTTTCTTGAGTTTAAAATCAGTTGTTGGAACAATAAATTGGACTTGATGATTAATATTTATCAGTAGATTAATTCATCTTTCATCGAATGCAGGTGAATGCTTTCTTCCTTCTATTAAAAACATCTTATTTCTCTGGTCAGTTGAAAGGTGTAGAATATTATTTTAGACAAAACATCTTTTCTTTCCTATATGATGTGCAGCTTCCCCCAGATGGTCCGGCAAAGATGGGACATACATATAATTTTTCTAGCCAGCCATTTCTTATATTTTCAACATTCAATTAAGTAGTCTAATAATCTGAATCATAATCACAAAAATAATAATAATTCCAGACAGCTTTTTATATCCAATTTTTAGCTAACTTAACCAATCAGAGATAGCGTCACTTGCTATTTTTGGACAAATTCATTTTAATTAGATCTCTAATTTATTTTCAACTAAATTATTTTTCAACTGAAAAGTTTAATCCTTTTTCCAGACACTTTTGTTTTAAAAAAATAGACTTAATCCTTATTTCCTTTCTTTTTTTACATTTAGGTAACATTTCCAATCTTTGAGCTTCCTTCTTTAGATCTTAAGATAAGACAATTTCAAAATTAGAGCTCTCACCCATTATAAGCTCCCAAAGTGAAAAACAATCATTTACAAAAAAAATTGCTACAAAGATAGATATCTGATTAAACCGATTTCCTCTTTCAACATAAAATTGTACAAAAAAAATAATTTGACAGATTTAATCCTTCCTTTTCTTTCAATATTTAGTAAATGTAAATTTCTGTATGTAATGTACACACATCCTTCATTCTTTCAAATCATTCATAAACCAACATTAAATAATATAATTGCTAGCTTAGTAATTATAACCCTATTATTTAATTAAATTTGTAACTTTTAAATCCCAATTACAATTATAGAAAAGAAAATAGAAGTATAGAATAAGATATTAGAATTGATCAAGCATAGGTTAGTTTTAAAGAAAGTCAAAGTGTTTAATATTTGAAATATAAAACAATTAAATAGCTTACACATACACTGCCTATACGTATGTGTTATAACTGCTTTTTAAAGAGAAATTAAAATTTTAAATATTAAATGTGTGTACTGCTCTTTTTGAGATTTATTAATGCACAAACAAGTAAAGCATATAATTGTTGTCCCACTCTTTCTGTCTAAAGCGTTTAAGATTTTGATCTGGTAGGGTTTGAACTTGGATGCCTACAGCTTCTTTTATGGTTATATAAAATTGTGATGATGATTTTGTTTTACCTTTTCTACATGCACATTACTATAAATTTGGCTAGTGACCAAATTGTAATGGCACAATATATATAAAATTCCAATCCATATTTAAATTAATAAAATATTTTTAATTTAATATGCCATAGCAACATGTCATAATTGCATATTTAAGTATAATTAAAAATATAATTAAGTATATCATAGTTATTATTAAATACATTTTATTTAATATTCATAATGCATAAAATATAGATGAATTTAAGTAGATAAAGTTTAAGCAAAAGAATAAAAATATTAATGCACTTTCTTATACAAAGAATTTCTATGAACTCAATCATGATCTACCTATTTTTTTCTATTTAACACAATTTCTTTTTATTTGTTAAAACAGGCAAAACTCACTATATATATTGCCACACACAGCAAGCTAGAGTAATCAATGGATGCCAGAAGGCTTGTGCATAAAAATCCCCATCTAGTGCTTACTCATCCAATATCCCCAGACTAGTTTCTGGCTTGTGGCCTTCAGCAGTGAGGAGCATTGGATCTGAGAGCACTGCAAAAGCCATAATCCAGAAACTAGTCTGGGGATATTGGATGAGTAGGCACTAGATGGGGATTTTATGCACAATCCTTCTGGCATTCATTGATTACTCTAGCTTGCTGTGTGTGGCAATATATATAGTGAGTTTTGCCTGTTTTAACAAGTTATACACAAGCATAAGAGGCGGTGGTCATGTGATGTTTATTGGTTTATTTTTTTTATTTGCAGAAAAATTCTCTCATAGTTTATTTAGATTTTTTAATGAAATTCTTTTAAGTTCATTTTCATTGATTTTTTTATATTCTTTAAATGCAGATCATTCATTTCAGACTTGGATCAAAGAGATTACTATTACATTTTGATTATAGCAGTTATGTCTCAGACTAATGTTACTTTGTATTAGTCATTCATTTAATATAGTTTAATGATTTATTTTAAATGATAAAGAATGTAAAATTTAGTTTTTATTTCTGCTTATAGATGGCAGGTACAATCGAGAAATAAAGAATAGCTTTAATTTCAACCATCCATTGCACAATGCTACTTTTTTACATTTTATTTATTAAAATGAAAGATATCTTTATTTATTATTTATTAATTTCATTTATATATTTTTTGGTTTTAACAATATTTTTTAATAAATATAAACTATTATTTTTATAATTACTAATATTTTTTTAGAATTATAAAAGCCATATGATGAATCAAATTTTTTTTTTTTACATTCATGTTAATGAAGGGTACATACATGAAAAATTAAGCACACAGTTTTAAGCCTTACCATAATTCATGTTTGATCCACTTGATATAAGTTAAGTAACATTAAAACTATGAATCTTTTTTGTTTTGAAGTTATAAATTCTTATGCACTTTTTTTCATGTTGAAATTATAATTGTCAGTGGGATTTCTCTTTTACAAATAGGTTCTTTGAAGTACATTGTCAGTAAAAATCTCCATTAAATTTGTAGTTAGGTTTGATGAAAATATTCATGTACTTACTACTCATTCTAGGTGAGACTTCAGTAACGGTACTCTCTCAGCCATTTACCAGAGACAGGTAACACATAATACAATAATTTTTTTAGATTATCAATAGTAAACTATAGATAAAATGACTCATTTATCCCTAAGACTATAACATTCTTACTTCTAAATTAATAAATTATAAATACTCTGAACTGACAAACTAAATTAACTATGGATAATTAACTTTTCAAGTATACACACATTTTTTATAGACCTCACTAATCCAAAATAATGAAAACGTATTTTTAATACGAAAAAAAAAAAAGAGAGAGAGAGAATTTAATGCAAAAAATATAATTATGTAATTAAAAATTATAATATTTCATTAATTAAAAAGACCTGGTAAATAATATTAATTAAATTTACATTTAACTAAAATATTTATTCTTTTTCAAAACATATATTTCTATTCATAAAAAACTAAAAATATTTCAAAATAAAGGAAAGTTTTAGATATTTTAAACAAAATTAAACATGTTTTAAAATTATTTAATATCAATAAATGGTATTACGTTAATCAAGTGTGAGGTATCACTGTTTTGCTTTATATTCATGCGTACACGTGAGCGTGCGCGCATACACATAAATACATAAAATATTAAGATAATGATGTTTTGAATGTAAAGTTATTGAAGTTTAAAAACTTTATGTCCTACATAAAGAATTTTGAAATTTTATATATGAAACCACCTTAATAGAAAGCTAACACAACTCAGTAAAAAACAAAAAAATTAAATAGATCTTCAAAGGACAAAGTCTTTTCAATTGCCACTCATAAAAGAACCATGATAGAGGTAATCACCAAATTTATCAATCACATGATGAAAGTTGGAGTGACTTTTTCTCCTCGTAGAATGCTCTCATTAAAAATAATTAGATACTCACTTACTAACCAATATGGGATAATTGGCTTTGTTGTTGGCTATAGACCAGCTACCTGAAAGAAAAATTCCATGTCTATTGAACAGCTTTAATGTTTATTCACCCTGGATTAAAATCCAGACCCCAAGCATGGTAAGTGAATTCACTAATCATCACACTTTAAGTTTCCTTAAATATGGGTGCATTTGTCTTTGTATGAAAGCAATTGAGACTCTTCAAGAAAGCTTGTTTACATAGCTAGACTTAAGCCAACCAAAGAAACCTTCAAATATTAGTCAGTAAATAGTATTTCTCTAGTTTTAACTAGAGCATACATACAAAAATTCATAATAATATGTAAATTAACTTGCCTAGTGAATAATGCTCTTGGAGAAGTTTTTGATCTGCAGTGGGTTACTTCAGATGTGCACTCTCTGTCACTCTCTAATACACACAAATTAATGACATTCCATTCTATTGAAAACACAAAATAAGATATGGGCAACAAGATAATGATTTTGGAAAATGTGTCTTTTTTAAATAGATCCAACCTTATTCATTTTTTCAATTCAATAGTGATCATCATCATCATTGTCAACTATTATCAATCCACTGCACAATATATTTCTAGAGATTGTTAGAGACATAGGAGAGACCATTTGTGAGATGGATCAATAAAATATGAAAGTTTGTTGATGAGATATGAACATAGATACAGTGAATGAAAAAAAAACTGGATTCAAACATAGAGACCTTTATTGCTGCAACAGATTGATGATGGTTGAAAATATATAATGGATGACATAAATCATAGAATTCAATTTGAATGAAATGCTTTTACTTAAGATTAAAAATAAACTATGTTTGAATAAAACGGTTTTTGATAGATGTGGATTCCAATTTGTACCTATTGTAATGAAAGTTGGTTGCTTAATGCAGAATTTTCAATACCCACAAGGTAATACAGAAATGCATGTTGGGATTAATAAAGAGGAGTTGAGAGTAAAATATATGAATGGAAGTACATGGATATTATCATTAACACCGTTAACAAGATACAGAAGCTTCTGGATTGGACCAGTTGCTGGAAGACATGTCAAGTCAATTAAGGATGAGCTGCAACGGCATAGAAAAAAACATGGAGGAGTTAAAGTATGCTGTATGTTACGAAGAAAAGATATGAATAAGAGATGGCTGAGTAAACAAAAAGATTTTCATCTGCAAGTAGATTAATAAGGGTTGAAAATAATGATTTCTCTCTCTCTCTCTCTCTCTCTCTCTCTCTCTCTATGTATTTATATTAATAATTAATTAATATTTTAAAAAGGTGATAAAGAGGATATTAGAAATTACAGACCTATCAGTCTTTTAGCAGTTTTATACAAAATTTTTACTAAGATAATTACAACTCATCTACAGAAAACACTGGATTTCCACCAACCAAGAGAACAAGCTGGATTTAAAAGTGGTTTTAGTACAGTAGATCATATACAGATATTGAGAGAAATTATAGAAAGGACAAATAAATATGAGTTGGCATTATGCTTAGGATTAGTAGATTATGAAAAGGCATTTGATTCTATAAACATTTCTTCAGTGATTAAAGCATTGGATCATCAAGGTATAGATCCAGGATATTGGTATATTTTAAAGAATATTTATAAAAATGCAACAGCAACAATTAGATTACATAATGATACTGGGAAAGTCAACATTGAGAAGGGTGTAAGACAGGATGACTTCATATCTCCAAAACTTTTTACAGCAGTGCTGCAAGAAGTATTTTGTGGATTAAAATGGGGAGCTAAAGGAGTGAAAGTAAATGGAGATTATTTAAGTCATTTAGATTTTGCAGATGATGTAGTTGTTTTTGCAAATAATGCTTTAGAGCTACAGGAAATGTTGCAGGAGTTATCAGATAAAAGTAGAAAAGTAGGACTAAAGATAAATGTTAAAAAGACTAAAATAATGTTTAATACATTTTCTCAAAATATGAAAATAAAAATTGATTATGATGAGTTAGAAGAAGTTAACAGTTACAAATACCTTAGTCAGATTATTAATACATATGGAAATATAATGGATGAAATTAATCATAGAATTAAACTTGTTTGGAGTGCGTTTGGTAGAAATAACTTGTTACTAAAAGGAAATATGCCTATGTATTTGAAAAGAAAAGTTTTTAATAAATGAGTTTTTCCAGTTCTTACTTATGGATCGGAGACTTGGACACTTAATAGAATAGCAATACAGAGACTTCAGACCACTCAAAGAAGTATGGAGAGATGCATGTTGGGAGTAACAAGAAGGGATCGAAAACGCAATGTATGGGTAAGAGAACAGACAGATGTTACTGAACTCATTGAAAAAATTAAAAGACTGAAGTGGAGTTGGGATGGACATATTGTTAGAAGAGATGATGATAGATGGACAATTGAAATTTTAAACTGGATTCCAAGAGATTATAAAAGACCCAGAAAGAGACCACATGTGAGATGGATGGATGAAATAAGAAAGTGTGCAGGGGTGATGTGGAGAAGAGAAGCTAAAGATAGGAAAAGATGGATTGAACTTGAAGAGACCTTTATCCAATAGTGGATTGATAATGGTTGATGATGATGATTTTTTGGTGTTTCATTCAAGCATAGTTTCCACATTGAAGGTTTATTTACTGCATTAGAAGTAAGAAATTGAATTTTGATTAAAAATCTTTTACTCTCAACTCTATCACCATGCCAACTCACACAGAGTTTAAAATAATATAGATGCGATTTTAAATCGTAAATCACTTTTACGATATAGTCATTCCCTCGAAAAAATATTTACATAAAATATACAATTATATATTATAATATACGCACACCTTATAGTCTATAATTTAATGTCACTTAGTGGTCATAAGCATTTAATGTGTAACGACTATTCTCTAATAAAAGCGAACACACATACAAACTAGATGTTTATTTCATAATTTTTATTATATATATGTGCGCGTATGTAGCTATTCATATGCCTAATATGTTAAATTTACTACAAAATTAAATTCGTTTAACCAAAGGCAGGTCCAATTTTTCGTGTGTGTTTGAGCTTACATATATACATCAATAGACAAGTGTTTTTCCATATATGCAATATTGCAAAAACACATTTAGATGGAGGTAGGGGGGATATTAAATTGATTTTATTAATGTAAAAGATAGATTAGCATAAACATTTAGTTTTGTTTATATAATTATAAAATTCCTTTTTAATATATTATTATTATAGAAACTCAAAAAAAAAGGGGGGACAGACTTATTATTCGTATATAAACAGTGACTTTCATTATTTTTTGAGAGGAGTGGAGGAGAGGCTTATAAAAGGTACGTAAGATTTTATCTGGTCGCTCTAACCTTAACTATAGATCTAAATTAATATTCTGGATTGCATTTGTATTTTATTAACATATACATAAACTGGAGCTGGTAGCTTAGTTGTGGAGGCTTATTGTTGAGCAGCCTAGTGTGATTTAGTGCTCGTAGAATGTCAAACTCTGAAACGAACGATCCTAGGATCGATTCCAGTTTTTGCACTTCAGACCATCGATCTTTTTATGAACTCACGAGCAATAAAGTCCTTCTATTCTTTTATTTTGATGATTCAGAAGACAGACATTTTAGACCAATCCGGAATTTAAAAATATTCAAGATAAACAAGTAATATCTGCCTAACTGAATTGGCCAATGATATTCATTATAGAATATACTAATTTATAAATAAATATATTATTTTGAGAAAGGGCAAAAAAAAATCTAAAATGTTTTTAAATTCAAATAAAGTATTTAAAAAAAAAAAATTAAAGCAGTTCAAAATTAACATATATATCCTTGTTTTCTGCGAAAGTAAAACAAAGAACTTTTTATTATTATAAAGACATTTCCTAGTTAAACTATTAAGAATTCTCACAAATCTATTTAAAAAAGGAAGAATGTTATGAAGCCAAAACAAAAGCCCACATATCAGTCTCATTGCAGCATTTAGGATTCCAAATATTCAGTAAACATAAGAGAACTTAATGAACTAAAAGAATAATATTTGATTACGCGAGGCTAGTCGATAGATTTGCGGCCACCAAAACGTGAAATGTGGGTGTAGGAAGAGATGTTTCTGGTTATTCTCCTGTACAAACATAGCCAATGATTTCCACGGATCATATATTCATATACGTATAATTTTATTTCAACTTTATATTTATCTGAAATAACTTCTAGTGAAATAAATTATTCTTCTTTTATCCGTTTTCTGTTCTGCTTAGTGCATTGTCGGTGCCGAGCATCATAATTATCTGTGCCCACCATAATAGTCCATGATTACAGTGCTCAGTACAAAAATGCATGAAGCCCGATAAAAAATGAATGGAGTAAGAACACTTCATCAGGTATAATGACATAGGGATGTAAAATTAGTATATATCTATAAATAAAAATAAGAAATCTTAGAGTAGTGTTAGTTATTTTCCCATCATGCAATGTTGTGGTGAAACAAGGAAATTTTTTATTAGATAGATGTAGGTTTGTAAACAAATTTAAAATATTTTTAGATTTCCTATTCAATTCATCTCATCAGCACTCCAATTATGGTTAATAAATAGATATCTGTATATATTATTAGCTAGATAAGAGGTATCGCAGCCGCCATGCAAGCAAGTAGTTGGTTGCAGACGGTTGTGGGTTCGCGTCCCGGCCGATGCTGTGACATATGAAAAAAATGGGAGAAATTTAAAAAAATTTATTTGGCAGTTCATTTATCAAATAATAATAATATCAACAACAACAATAATAATAGTAGTAGTAATAGTAGTTAGTTATTGGATGATTTATTGTTCAGTAGTTTATAAAAAGTTTGACCGCTGGAAGTGACAGAGTCAGGTTCAGTCCATGGATCTTAAGTTCAGAATCAGCTCTACAGACGGTACAGCAGGTTGGCAATGTTTTGAGGGTAATAAAATTGGCCTAAATTATAATAAATCATAAAACAGTTATTTAATTCTTTTTCTGTTGAAGGCAGACTTTGGGATAAAATTTTTCACACAATAAACTTTATTATACTGTTTAACTTTTAAAAATCACAAGCATTTAAATAATGTGGTATTATGATGTGTTTAATGTGGTTCTTCAGTGTTAATAACAGATTATGTATTTGTAAGAAAACACCATCTTTTTTACATTTATTTTCGATTCTCTAAAGAACCATGAGTTAATTTTGACTAGAGATTAAAAGCTGGTCTGAATTCTTCTTCAATGATATTTTTACTACTGGACACTCTCTTTTAACAAATGCTTGTTAAATAAATTTATATAAGACATTATTTAAAACATATTTATTAATGAATATAGTTACAAAAAGTTGCTCTTTTACATTTTTGGTTTAGAGATCAAACCAAACAAACTAATAAGATAATTGTATTTTATATTGGACTATTTACTGTGATATTACTAACAGTTGGTGCATAAAATAACCTGTTTACTGTGATATTATTAACAGTTGAATATATTTGGAATATTTAAATAAAAATTAAACTTTTCTAAAGACATTCAACACACATATTAGATGATGGAAATAGTCCAATATAAAAATACAGCTAGAACACCATCATCACAAACCTTCAGGAAAATAATAAGATAATTGGTTAAAAGTAAATCAATTGAATTAAACAAATAGAATCAAAATATGAAAATACATTTGATCAGAGTTATGTCTGATTAAAAAAAAACTTTCAGCATTTTCTTTTAGTTGTAATCATTGTGGCTTTAATTACACTATAGTTAAAATATTTATAGATATAGATATACAATTAAAATATTTACTATCATTGACAGTAATTTCCACACATATATAATTTTTATTTCCATATTGAAAATCTTCTATTTAATGTGTGTGTATATATATATATAGTTGGAAATATTTAATGTGAAGTTATCCATTTATAATTGTTTAAGTAGAAAGCACTTAACTGAGACAGTAGTTAATATCTGGTAAAATGAAAATATAGAAATGATGCTAGGCAGCAATAAAGCTAAATAATATATAAAATGACCTTTTCTGTGTGTATTTTCATTTTACCAGATATTACATTGGCTCAGTAAGAACAATTGAATTACAACAATAGTTAATAACTGAAATACAGGCTTATTATATACCTGTATCAATATATGTAATATATAGGGTATATGAGCACAGACTTTCACATGACCCACCACTCACCACTCTATCTCATAACACAGATACACTTGAACATATATATGTTGGAAAAAATAAATAATCACCAATATATGTATTTCATGCTAAAACAGCAATCATCAATTGGTCTAGATTATCATTTCTCCACATATATGCAATAAGTGCTCAGATATATATTAATATAGACAATCTTCATACTTTAATGATGAGATAGAGTGGTGGGTCATGTGAAAGTCTGTGCTCAAAACCAAAAACCTCAGGCCAAAAGTTAAAGTAAAACTGACAAGCTTGATTGCATTTGAAAGAAGGTCTGATTCATAATTAAACAATTTATTATTAAACAATTATAAAATGGCTATCTCCATGCATTAAATATTTTATTATGCCATGTAATTGTATATACACATACAGAATTATTAAAATGTTGTTTTTTCAACTTAAAAGTTTATTACTGTCAAGCGTTTGTGGCCTAGCGGTTAGCATAGCTGCCTTCCAAAGCAGCAGGCCTGGGTTCGCTTCCTGATCAATGCTTTGACATATAAAAAAAAAAAAATTATTGCTAAGTATACATGTATATTAAAAACTAATTTTATGATTAATATTTTGTCCCCAAAAGGCTACATATGGAAATACTCTTCTATGATCATAACAATTTATCTTTGATAGAAGTTTTAGACCAGCAACATATTTGAAAATATTATTATGTTTTTGAGCTTCCTAATAATATTTGATTTTATTTCATTGTCATCATCATCATCATCATTATTTTTAACCATTAATTACTGGATGAAGGACTCTCTAAGTTTAATCCAGTTCTTTCTAGAAGGTAACTCCCTTATTTCATCCCATTTTCCGTGTGGTCTCCATCTAGGTCTTTCAAATCTTTTAGGATTCATTTTAAGATTTCAAGTATTTATCTATTATAATTTCTTCTAGCAATATGTCCAACTAATCTTTATTCTTACTTAATATCAATTTTATTTAATTAACTTTATTTCTTTTACCCATTCTGTAAAATATTGCCCTAAAAAGCATAACTGGAATTACTTTAGAAAATTTACATATTTTTCAAAAATGTTGTCTAATGATTTATCACAGTCAAATTTTTGCATTGAACATAGTTTCTATTGCACAATGTGTTGTCTTTAAATTTAGAATAATTCATAAAAAGTTTTGAAGGCAATTTCTGTTTATGTTTTGGGTTTTTTTAGTAGTCCTATACTAGAACCAAGTGATTTCCAAATTTCATTTCTCATTACAATTTTCTTTTTTAAGATTATTTTTATGAGATCACTTGTAATGTCCTTAAAGTTGGATAATAAAACAGTAAAAAAATTTATATATATATGAGCATTTAAAATTCCAATATATTGTAATATGAAAGTAGAATTATTTTGTCTAAACCAATGCCCATTTTATTCATAACCTCTCTTTTCCATGCAATACCAGAAAAGTTACTTATTTCACCATCCATCTCACATGTGGTTTCTTTCTAGGTCTTTCACAATATTTTGGGATTCAATTTAAAATTTCAATGTCATCTCTTCTAAAGAGGAATATGTTCAGCTCAGAAACTTTATAAATAATAACTAAACAATATTAAGTTTTAAAAATGTCAATTAATTGATAAGTAAAAAAAAAATTAATAAATGCACATATCAAACTCTATTAAACATCTATTAGTAAATAAAATGAAGTATTAAGCCATAGTGTGAGTGTGTGTCTGTAAAAAACGAATATATATTCCTATTTTTATATTTATTTTTTATTTTTATTATTTGTATTATCTAGATATAAGTTTGTATCTTTGGCAATGAAGGTATTACTCCCTGAGCAATCTCTTTCCTATCTAAGCACATAGAGAGTGTAAATATGAAGATGCAATAAATATCACACATATATAATGTTCCAATTTAAATTAAATCACTATTATCTAAAGCAGGGGTGGTCAATTGTTTTGGTTCGAGAGCCGCAGAGGTTGGCCACTTTGTGGAAGCAAAGGTTAGCGGAGAGCCGCATCTTTTTTCATGACCCAATAAACACACTGCTTTATTCCCTGTATTACCAAAGAAATATTCGTTTGTCCATTCTTCATTAAACGCACAACTTTCATCACCAATTTTACATTTTTTTGGACGGTTCATGATTTCACTAAAGTTGGAAATGTATATATTTGCTAATGCAAAGATAAAATTGAAATCTTCGGTCGCGCACGGGAAGGAAATCTTAGTTCAAGGCAGATTTTTCTGATTATCTTGGTGGGCCACATAAAAACTCTTAGCGGACCGCTATTTTCCCACCCCTGATCTAAAGCATTAACTTTTAAAAATAAAAATTAAAGGCTGGACTTGAGACTAGTGTCTGGCATTTCTCAAATGGTTAAATTTGCATTGGGTTACATTTGCATTTACTATACAACCAGTGACGAAAATAATCTGGCCCATATCCACCAATCAAAAAAAAAAAAAAAAAACTAAACATTTATTTATTAACCAACACTTGGATGGTTAAATGAGTTATAAACGAGCAATCTAAAAAAAAATCTCAAATTGTTAAAAACTCTTTTTTTTTTTTTTAAAGCGAAGTTTCGTGTTTTCAAACCCAGTTAATACCAAAGAGCATAACAATGAATGAATCAAAAATGCATCAACATAAAACTAAAAAGGCATTTTATGAGAAGGTTAATAGAGAATAAATAAAGCCGATTAACATGCATGCATGCACACATGTTGTCAACCTCACTAAAGAATAAATTAATATATATATATGTGTGCTCTGGGCACAGGTAATGAAGCTATTAATAAATTGTCGTGAAATTATCAAAATTTTACCGCCAAGCGCTTTCGGAACAGTCTACAGTCTCATATTCATGGCAAGTTATTCTGTTAATAACTGTAAAAATATGCAAATTTTATGCAAACTTATGTGCAGATGTTATGTGGACCATTTACAAGATAGGGAATAGCAGGCCTCTCTTCTGTTGATTGCCGATGGGTCAGCCGCAATGAAGTAAGCTTCCCTAACTTTACGTTTGGTGTCGTTTGTTTCAGAGCAAATGACACTGGCTGTGGTAGGTAGAAAAGCATGTCCAGTGTTTCTCTCGTGTTCGACAAAAATAAACAATAATATCAGTAAAAATATGTTTTTAATGATTGATTTTAAAATTTTGTTAACATATAAATCATTTACAAACTACAGTCATTAGCAAAATGACACTCACCTAATCTCAATCATAATCTATTTTTTAAAATATTTCTGAATATTTTTTGATATAATCTTGAGTGATGACCGATGGAGAGAGAATTTTTATTTTTATTTTCTATCTTAATGCCTGAAAACTATTCACTTAATAAGATGTTTATCTGGTTAAAATACGATATATTTTTAATCTTTTATAAACATTCAAATCACTTTTATGGAATAGTAATATATTAATAAACCAAAACTTATATATGATACTCTAGTTCAAAGAGTATTGATAAACGGAATGATGATGAGAAGAGTAATAAAAAAATGAGAACAAAGATATTTGGTCACAAAAATTAATTATTGGAAGGCAGTAAGAAAACTGAAATAAAGATAGATAAAAACAATTCAGAGAAAAAATGAAGAAATTTGTGGTAAAATTTTTAAAGAAAGGGAATTAAGAAGGACTAGTCATGTTAGAAGAAAAATAAAAATAAAATACCAGGATGTTGATTGATTGGTAAACAGATGGAATAAAAAGAATGGAAAAACAAGAAAACAATGGATAAAATCTTGAAAATTAGTATGGGAATCTGTCAGAAATATATAGAGATGTGTCAGAGGAAAACATGGTAGACCTTTCAATGTGAAGAAATCCTGGGGAAAAAGCACTTACTTCAGCTTTAAGCAAAGCATTTTATCTTTAAGTAGAACTAATTTCTAAGGCAGACAGAATTTGCCATCAAATATCAAAATTTTCTCTGACTAGGATCAAATCTTTACTATTAATACAGCAACCATCTTCACTGATGCAAACATGGTATTGTTCATTTTCTTATAAGATTCCTGATAAAAATTTAACTATTCATCACATAGATTTTAATGCATTAGCATATCTGTATCACATTTTATGACATGAAATGTGACCCCATATTTTCTACCTTCATAGATCATTTGTACGCATTCTGCTATCATAAATTGTTGCCAACCATCTTAACATGTTTTATTTGAAACCTGTACAATTATGAATATTAACATTCAAGATGTTGCTGTAAACAACTAAGTGATTTGTCAAAGCCAGCCTAATTGGTTACAGTGTTACCTTAAATTGAATCTTGGAAATATAAAGTTCCAGGATTGATTTCCATGTTAGTACTGTCATTGATCAAACCAGCAACACATGGAGGAAAGAGGAGAATATCATTTGTAATATTCTGTTATGCACTAACTTGTGTGTTATTATTAGCAGTTGAATTTTTTTAAACACATTAACAATTAATTCTGGATGATGGAAATAGTCCAACATATGATTACAATTGCTCTGCATCATGTTTTATTTAGTACTCTGCCTAATGTTGATAACTTAACAGTTAAAAGTATGATATCAAAGAAGCAAAATATTAGTACTGTGTATCATATTGTGTGAATACAATATATGGTCTGACCAATCAATTTTAGCATCTGAAACAAGCCTTAAAAATGCTCATTTTAACATTTTCCAAAAGCCTTTTTTTTAAATAGTATACTGAACAAAGTAGAAAATGTAATAATATATATACCCTGACACCTCTCTGAGGAGTGCCAAAGCATGAAACCATGGTCAGGGGTTTGAGGGGTGGGGGGTTCCTGACAGAGATATTTTAAGTGCTGGCTCTGGCTAAGAATTTATCATAAAGCTTGTAGAGGAATTGGCAATCCTCACTATTTATAACTTACAAGCTTAAGAGATAGGGTCATGTGATCTATGATTCTTATTTTGACTATATATAATAAATATATATTTAAAATGATATGTATTTGATTTAATGCTTTATTGTTAATCCTAATTTTAGTTCTGCACTTCAGCCAATTATGACTTTATCTATAGGATCAGATCTGACACAATGTTTCACGTATTAATGAAATCGAGATCAGTATTAAGAAATAATTAAAATGCCATCAGCTTCTATATAAACATTTAAAAAATACAAAAAAAAAAACTGGGATACTAATGGCTTCTTTTTTTTTAAAATTTCCTTTGGATAAATAGAATTTACTATTAAAGAATCAATCATAGTAAGATAAAATTGAGGAAGGCAATTTTCATAAACAGAAATAAAAAAATTCTATTAATGGGGAAAGCATAAACCTTGAAATTCATGAATTTTTGAACAAGTTGTTTGCATCCAGTAAATTACAAAAAAGGAGAAGTTTGATAATATTTGCAAAAGTTATTGAAATTATTTTAATGTAAATAATCTAGAAATATTTACAGCACAGTATCAGGCTGTAATCCTAAAGAAAGAGTAATCAAACCACCACATATGGACCACACTATAATATTCACTTATTTGATGTTAATTACGACTAAATTTTTAATCCAAGTTATAAGATAAAAACTTTGAAAAAGAAAGATGCCTGTCTTATCTTCATATCTAAATGCAATTATATAGGCAAATCTTACCATCTTGGGAAGAGGTATGAATATATTAAATTATTCACTCTACTTAGATTTTGTCACATAATCACCATTCTTTGTGCTTACACAAGCTGTTTTTTTTATCATGGCAACACTTTCCATAAAGTAGCACTACTAATGCAAACCAGAGTAATGAAGTTATGGAAAATATAAATAAAGTGATTATACAGAAAGTGGATTATTGGTTTTTATGCTGGATTTGGGAACAGATAAGGAGGATTTAGATATAAAGGCCACAGAGTTGACAAAGATTATGTTGTGGAAATGAGATGGAGCAGGATATGGAGAAACATAGGGTGAAGAATGGAAAGGAAAGTTAAAGTAGCTAATAGGTTTCTCTGGAAATAGTTGCTGAGAGATTCCTGACTCCATATAAGGAGAAGTCACAATGCATCACATCACATCAATAAATGAATGCAGGAAGGTTTGTGCATAAAATCTTTATCTAGTGCCAAGTCATCTAATACACTAGACTAATTTCTAGTTTGTGGCTTTCATCAGTGTGGAGCCTTGGATCTGAGAGCAGTGGACCTAGATCTTAGGATCTAATGCAATCCTCCAGCAGCTACCTTTTACTTTTGTAGATAACTATAAAGCTGTACATACAAAATGAAACACAATAATGGCTTTAAGCTAAGCTCATCAGCTTGTGTAGTTGTATAGATCTGTACTCAGTTCAACATCCATACTTTTTGGTGTGTTTGTTCTTTAGTAATCCCAATCACAATCGTATTAGGTAGGATTGGTATTAAACCATAAACATCACAGGATCACCATTCTTTTTGCTTACACAAACTATTTTTTACAGATGCAAAACTCTCCATACAGTAGTGTCACTCAGTGCAATAGATGCAGGAAGGTTTGTGCATAAAATTCCTATCTAGGTGCGATGAAAGCCACAAGCTAAAAACTAGTCTAGTGATATTGAATTAGTAGGTACTAGATAGGGATTTTATGCACAAACTTTACTAAAATTCATTGATTACTCTGGCTTGCACTGAGTAGCACAACTGCATGGAGAGTTTTGCCTCTGTATCTACTTACATTTTTCAGAATTACAGCTTGACACTGAGCTAGTAATAATTTGTTGAATTATTTATATTAAGTATAACATCTAATATTGACACATAGAATATTTCAATATTTTGCAACTGTTAACAGGATATAAAAAAGAAATAGAAGTAAAGTGAATAATTTAATATACTCATGCTGTCTTTCCATGAATATTCTTATCATTTCAAAGTCTTTATTTTGTTACTTGGATTGAGAGTCTATTCATATTTAACCTTGCTAATTGAATATTGTAGTATGGCACATGTGTGGAGGTTTGGGATAAAATTATTTTTGTAATTCTGTCATTGTTATGATGGTAATATTTACCATTATTATTATTTTTTCATATGTCATAGCATCGGCCGGGATGCGGACCCACAACCATCTGCAACCAACTACTTGCTTGCAATGCAGCTGCGATGACCTCTTGGCTAACAACGCTTGACTATTTACCATTATTTAATAGTTTATTCATTAATTACCACAGATAATAATTATTCATAGATGTTTTAATTTGGTTTACACCCCCACCCCCCACCCCCACACACATATATATATTAGAACAGCCTTTACAAAACCCACTGTAGTAAAAGGATTCATGCAATTTTCCACAAAGAAACAATTTATTGTAGCTATCCAGTTGAGATGCGGTGAAGGTTTAAGTCATTTTATTCTTGTTTTATTCACTAATGTTGGATAATTATTTGTGCTGCCTAACCAGATAGCCAAATGATAAATCATGTCTGATTGATGCTAGAATAGTTTTACAGTCAAAATTCAAATTTTAAGTCATAGGCATCCCAGTAATCTGAACTATTATTTTTTCACTCTGAAATATATATATGATAAAGAATGGAAATAAAAAAGATTACTTACCCTGTAAACAGAATTAACTCTACATAAGTGTAATCTCTTTATTTCTATCTTTATCAATTTAAAAACTATGAAAATACTTAAATAAACATATACAATTCTCTGGAGCAAACCAATTATTATTTGTAGGATGTCAAAGAGGTTAGTGTTTTCCATTCTCAAACTTTAAAAATAACTTTCTGGGTTTAAATCCTTGTATCATCTTGAGTTTGAAGTAACAGAGACCCTTTTTACTTTATTAAAACCCAAAACCAAAGGGTTATTGTGAAAGTTAATAGAGAAAACTTGTTTAGCATCAGGATTATCAATTTTTTTTCCAGGCAACATCAAAAGAAAAAGTTATCTCTGTTTAAGGTGTGATCTCTTTATTTCTATTCTTTAAAAATATATTATTTTATAGAGAAATAAACTTATGTGAATGTTATAATACATAATCATATCAGATCCTAAAAGAATTGTTTTAATAAATTTGTAATTGACCTTCAATTTCTTGTTTCAATACTAATCTGTTAATTGAACAAATATGTCCACTTTGATCTAATTACCTTATTGTGTTAAGGTAACATTTGAAAGGATGCATCTTTATATTAGTAATGTTGATTGTCACAAAGTAATAGCCAAGTCAGCTGTTACTATTTCATCTAGCAAATGGAATTTAAATTCTAATCATTTTAATGTCTGCAAACAAGCATCAGATATTGAATAAGTATTTATGGAGAAACTAACTTCAATGTGCAAATTATAATAATAATTAACAAGTCAGAATCCAATAGAGTCATATCAGCTGACTTGGAACAAGCATTAAAATGAGATATTAGGTATTATTTACGAGCTTGTCAAAATAACTATTAGAAATTGATTGAATATTCCATTTCATTTACTATAATGTAGTTTTAAACAGAAGAGACTAAGACCTTAAGCATATGAACTGTAATGTTATTATAATAGCTCAATGATATTTTGTTGAATACTGAAGATATTCTCAATCCAGTGCACAAAATAGAGACTTTTGAAAAGATGAGAATGGCTTATTCATGAAAACAAAATTGAATATTATATAATTTTTAATATTTTATAATAATAACATGGAAATAAATCATTTTTATATAGCGTGATGTTTGAAAACTGTAATATTTAAAACAGCATTACGCTGTTGCACATGCGCTTTGAAGATTTTAACTATAGATGAATGAATACTAACACTCAACCACATGATAAGGCCATTCTATCTTTTCCAAAGACTTTATCATGTGGTTGAGTGTTAGTATTCATTCATTTATAGTTAAAATCTTCAAAGCGCATGTGCAACAGTGTAATGCTGTTTTAAATAATAACATGGAGTAAATTAAAAAAAATTTGAGAACAGAAATTAATGGTGTAAAGTGAATAAAGAAATATCTTCACCCTCTCAAACTAAGATGCTTTAGATTGAATCACATAATTGAATTTAGGTACAAAATATATGATGGCTGTTCATATCTTTTCTAAAAGTCTAACTTTAATTAAATATTCCAAATATACTCAGCTGTTAGTAATTGCACATAGGTTAGTATATGTACAATGTTTTGAGAAATATTATTCTCCTCTCTTTTTCAGGTTTTGCTGACCTGTCTAGTGGCAGTGTTGTAAATGAAAAACATTTTAATACCTGTACTTTATGACCAAATTTAAGGCAGGGCATACAGCTACTAAATGGACATACCAGTGTTTGGTTTATATTAATGTGTATTATTTATTTTAGTGAGCATTCAATACCAAAAAGCATTTTTCACTAAATAATTAAATGATTATTAATAATTTTATATTAACTTATAAATAATTATATTCTGTTTAACGTTAGATATAGATTTTAGAATTAGTAATGTTAAATACCTTTTTTTATATTTAGATGAAAGATATTCTTGATTTTTAAATATCAGTATTCTTTTACTCATGCATTATATACTTTCTAAAACACAACCTTCCTCACTCTTTCATTTCAAATGTGCATAACAAGTCTATAACCAGAATTAATGGTATGAAATCAGTAATCACAATTCCTGACCCCTGCATTAATGAAAGTTTTTTTTAACATAGTAGCTATATTAATTATTTGTTGGACTATTTCCACCATCTAATATCAAGAATTGAATATTTAGAAAAAATGTAACTTTATTTAAACTTTCTAAGTATTTTCAACATTTAATATAGCACTATTATCAGTTAAAATAAAGTTTAAAAATTTTCTAAAGATATTCTGTTCTTCATATTAGATGATGAATTAAAACTCAAATTCTGTCATCACACACCTTCAGACAAATGTTAAATAATACCTATATATATATATTTATATTTATGAAAATTAAATGATAGCTCTTCCTATTAGTGTATATAAAAAAAGTTTGTGTTAATATTGCAAAATTTTGTTCACATATTAATGCTGACTGTTAAAGATTTCTACAATATAATCTGTGCATGAAATTTTTTGGAAATCTGTCACATTGTATAATTGCCTCTTTTTTGATTTTGTACCCATGTACTGATGTAGTATTCAAAGTATTAATTTACTTTTACTAAAACTTTCAATTATTTGAACACCTTTTTGATTTCTCTGAAGACTACCAATATGGAGTCAGGATATGCACATTTTTTTGACTCTACATTCAAAACTCTGTGATTCCAATTTCTTAGACCTGATTATAACTTTGAAATAAAAGTGTGAATAGTTGTAATTTCTATATTTTAATTTGAAAATTAATTGATAACATTGTTTTAAATTATTTTCTTATTTTAGGTCAAAATGAAGTTTTTTCTGCTGATTATTGCATTATGTGCAACAGCTCATTGTCAAGAAGAAGAGGAAGTAAATGATGAAGATCTTCAAAATTTAAGCCCTGAAGAGTTAGCAGCTAAAGGATATGTCCTGCAGCCTGATGGGAGTTATTTAATGACTATTGTAGAACCTGGTCAGACTCAAGTTCAAACACAAACTCAGGTAAGTGGAGGTGGAGAGACATCTGGTGGATATGGATCTGGAAGTACACAGACCCAAACCTTTGAATATGATGATGATGAGTCCAGAGATGTCAGCTATGAAAACAATATTATAACTGTCAAAAATGGAAATGATAAAAGTTATTTTAAAATCAATCATGGAGCATCAAATAATGAAAATGATTACTCTGTTGATGCTATTAATTCACCCAGTGACCCCACACCAATAACTAGCACTGATGGTGATAGTCCAGAAGTTTATCCACAAGGAAATCAAGGTGATCCTGATTACAGTTGTGTCCTGGGATCAGGAAAAGGTCCCAATAGATCCTATCTTAAGATGGTTCCTAATTCAAAACGTCCTAGTGGTTTTAAATTTGTTCCACAATACATATCAGGTTGGCAACCAGGAGAAGCTACAAATGCTCCTGAGCCTCCTGCACAAGTAGTTCCTGTTAATGAACCAGAACCTGATGATGCATTAGATGATGATAGTGAAGACCAACCAAATACAAATTTCCAAAATGGAAATGTGTTTGTTACTGTTACTGCACCCAATAAAAGATATTTCAAAATTACTCCATCCAATAATAATAATCCTTATGATTATGGTGTAGATGCAATTAAATCTCCTGATCAACCAAATTCCAAACCAGATGATGATGATGATGAAGGACCAGAAGTCGTTCCTGATGGTACAAGAGGCCAACCTGATTACAAGCCACTTTTAAGTTTTGGGAATAAAGCCAACAGACGATTTTTAAGACTGGTTGTCAATCCTAAGAATCCAAGAAGTTTCAGATTTCTTCCAGAAGAACCACAATTAGAGCCAGGTGAAGTCCAAACTGAGCCACCTGAAGAGCAAATTGAATATGAGGATGAACCACCCAATGTCAATCACAGGGTTCTCACTATTGCTGGAAAGATAAACCATATTGTTTCTGGAGGTCATCCACGTCAGAGATTTAACTTTAGAATCATTCGTAGATCAGCAAGAAAAGGTGATTGTGAAGTGCGACCTATTAGAAGTGAAAATGAATTGGACTCTTCTCCTAACCCCCATGATGTTAATGCTCCACAAGTTCTTCGAGATGGAGACCCAGAAGATCCTGACAATGCTCCTGTTGTAGCTATTGGACCCAAATTCAAACGACGGCACTTCAGGATGGTACTGATAAGAGGAAGAATGCGATTTTTACCATTAGCTAGATATAGAGTTAAAGGACAATGGAGATATCGTTTACGACGAAGAAGATGGCACTACCGTACTCAGTTCAGGCATCTCCTTAGACGAGTTGTCAGGAGACCATGGAGATTCAGGAGGCGTATGGTTCGATATTGCAGATGGCCTTGTGGAGGAAGTTTAAGAATAAGAGGAGGAGGAGGAAGAATACTTATTCGTCGTCGAGGTTATCGAGTAGGTGGTCAAGGAGGTATTCGAGTAGCTGGTCAGGGTGGTATTCTTATTCGGGGACAAGTTCAACAACAACCACAGCATCATGGATTCCTATTTGGAATTTTTGGCTAGAATTTTTCTTTATTAATTAATAAAGATTTTTTTTGTTTCAAGTTGTTTTAATTTTTTTTTTGTTTATTGTGTTATTTTTAAATAATATCTATTTATCAAAAAATAAAATTAGAAAATAATTGCAAATCAATATCAAATTATCAAATAATTGAGTGAATACCCTGTAAGCTTTGGTGCAGTGGCAAACTTTATACATTAAGGTTTTTGAAGAATTCTCAGATCTATTACTTCAGGTACCCAAAACTTTATACATTAAAGTTTTTGAAGAATTCTCAGATCTATTACTTCAGGTACCCAAGAATTTCTTATGAATTTTAGAGCTATAAAACAATTTGATTACTTACTTCATCAAATAAATAAATGAAATTTTAAATGCAACATTTGTTTTAAAAATGAACTATATAAATACAATTCCTCTGCCTACAAAAAACAATGAATTACAATTCAATAGAGCCAAAAATTGATTCTGGTTAACTATTTTAAAAGCTAACATATAGGGATCTTATTACAGTGGATTATTTTATAAAATTCTTTTTTAAAAAGATCTCTACCCTTTTTTTTTGATTTTTAAAAAACTTTGTTTTAAAATTTGAATTTATTCTATATATTTGTATTTAAAACCTTCATTGTGGTTTGAAGCAGTGGAAAGATGGCAGATTCATGCATAAGATCCATGAATCATGGTCACTGGACACATTCCGCACTTGATGTTTTTATGACCTTCTACGTAATAAAACCATTCAATTATTTTATTATTAAGAATCATTTTCAGTACTTCCAAATACAATTATTTTAACTAAATGTGACTTGAAGGTTAAAGGTCAATGTCCATAACTCAGTTATTATTCTGGATCAAATTAATTAGTATAAAATATACATTCTAATCATTATAACTTTTACATTCCTGCAGCTTTAGCACAATGATAGTAACTCAAACCCTGGAGCATCCTTGAAACAATTAATGTTTTGGGTCTTCCAGCTTCCAAATTTTTTATAAACACCTGACCACTAAAGTCACACAATTATTTATTATTATTACAAATTTTTATTCAACATAATGTCTTTAGACAATATATGAAAGTAAATAGTCAAATGGGTTATAGCTAGAAGCTAGTAAGAACTTCAAGCATCAGAATTGAATAAGTGGGCATTGCTCATGGTTATTGAACAGAGTATACTACTCTTCTACTGACCTAATCCTGATCCATGGACATTGGCATCCAGAGTATATTACTTTCCTACTGACTTAACTTTAATTCATGGACATTTCATGAGTATACTATTTTTCTAACGATCTAAATTTGATCCATAAACATTAAGATTCAAAGTATACTAATCTTTTATTGACCTAACATTGATGAATGGACATTGAGATTCAGAATATTCTACTTTTCTACTGACCTAACTTTTATGCATTACAGTGAGATTCAGGATATACTACTCTTTTACTGACATAATCTTCATCTGTGGACATCGAGATCCAGAATACACTACTTTTCTATTGACCTAATCTGAATTCATGAACATTGAATGAGTTTACTATTCTATCATCAATCTAACTTTGATCCATGGGCATTGAAATGTAGAGTGTACTATTCTTTTACTAATATATCCTTGATCAGTGGACACTGAGATTTAAATCATACTACTTTTCTACTGACAATCTTTATCCATGTGTGAGAGATGATAATCTGGACCAACTGATGATTGCTGGTTTAGCATGAAATATGTATATTGGTGATTATTTATCTTTTCAGCATATGTGCTTGAGTGTATCAGTGTTATTAGATAGAGTGGAGAGTGATGGGTCATCTGAAAGTCTGTGCTCATATACCCTATATATTACATATATATATATACACAGGTATATAATAAGCCTGTGTTTCAGTTATTACATTGTAGAGATGTCTGCCCATCCTTGCATAGGTATTAAATGGATTATGTCCTGTACATGTGGGGTTCAGATTGACCTTAGGTCAACATGGGTGTGACAAGAATCTCAGCCTCAGGGTGGCCTTCGAGCATTCCATCATCAGATTTTCAATTGGATGGATGGTTGAAGAGTTGGAGTGTGTAGTAGATTGGAGACTGTCCATTAAAGTGTGAAGATTGTCTATCTTAATATATGTCTGAGCACTTATAGTATATATTATAGGTGGGAGATGATAGTTTGGACCAACTGATGATTGCTGGTTTAGCGTGAAATACATATATTGGTGATTATCTTTTCAGCATATATGTACTTGAGTGTATCAGTGGTATTAGATAGAGTGGAGAGTGATGGGTCGTCTGAAAGTCTGTGCTTATATACCCTATATATTAAGATTCAGGATATACTGCTCTTTTACTGAACTAACATTGATCTATGTACATTGGGATCCAGAGTATACTACTCTTCTACTCCTAAATATGAAGAATCTTTTGGTAATAAAGAAGATAAAACTCATGCAAACCTGTTAAAAATTAAGATTTACGATCAAAATTTAATCAAAAGATTGAAGCAGGAGGTATTTGTATTCCTCATGTAAATAAATAAATGAAAAAGTTTAGCAAATAATATTATTAATTTTTTAAAACTTTCTTAGATAGGAGAAAAATGTGATTTCTTTTATAAATCCAAAAGTATGCAAATAACATTATTTCATAAAGATTTTACCAAGCCCTACTCATATGAAGTAAATCAAGCAATGAATGGAGTACTGATTACTTTAGTGGTGAGAAAATGAAAGAGAGTCATATTATGATTGCAAATATCAAAAAGTAATCAGTACACCTGGGTCTCTTTTTACGCGGACTTATTTAACACGATTTTGAAGTTACGCGATTCGTGTTTCACCGAAAGTCGATTTCCGATAATGCGCTATTACTTTAAATAATAAATTTCGCGCACTTATGTTATATTGAAAGTAATAGCACATTATGGAATTCGACTTTCATCTTAGTAATTCAATATTTTCAGTGCTTTATAATAGTAATATTTTATGCAATAATGAAATTAAAATCATGATTGCCACATTTTATGTATACACATATTAAATTTTACAAGATTGTAATGTAAATTTGTTCAAACATTGTGCGGTTTAATTTTGCATTTTGCTTTTTAAAAAAGAACGTAATCAATTATTATTTTCTTATTAATGACACTAATCATTAACGTGCTCTTAAATTCCAATGAGAGCTAAATGATTGTATGTCTGGATATCACGAGCTTCGTAAACAATTAATAAAATCATCGTCTCAAAGATTAATTACGTTGTCACCAGAAAATCATAATAATTAAAACATGTATAAAAAATGTAAATTACTGTACTGTGAATTATGCATAAAAATATATTATTTTGAATAAAATTAAATATTATAGTTAAAAAAAGTTTGTCTTGTATCAATTTTTTTCAAATTTGAAATTTTTTATTAGTCATATTTTATTTCCTTATTTTTTTTTTTTGCGCAAATTTGAACATAATTTTACATTGGTGCTTTGCTTTTACGCAACTTTTGAAAAATAACAGACCGCATCCCCCCTTTTTCAATGTAAGTTACGTCTATTTTTGCATGATTTCATTTGTGCATGTTATCTAAGGAACCTATCTATCACGTAAAATGAGACCCAGGTGTAGTTAATAAAATAAGTTTCAAACAAACCAGATAAGAAGAAATGTCCACCAACAGAGAAAAAGAAAAAAAAAACAAAAACAGTAAGATAAAAATATTTAAATTATAGTTTTAAAAAAGTAATTAATTTATATCTTTTTGATTTGAAAAAAGAATGTTTTAAAAAATAATTTTTCAATTCTGTATCCAATATATATTATTACCATTTAAAATTTATTTGTCTTATATTAGTGCATCCATATTGTAGCTATCCATTAGTAAAGAAATGCAGCCACCCCATTGCATTAGTATTGAAACAGAATATTTGCATTGCCATAACTGTTTCATTATTGTTACATACTACAATCCTCTCTTTTCCAAATTTAAACCCCACAGGCATCTCAAGAGACATCTATACAGTTATATAGGTATGATTACATACATATATGGATATGTTTACGTCATTAATCTAACCATTATATGGAGATTACAGAGACAGGTTTATCAAAATTTATGTACAATTTATAATTCAATTTGAAACCTAAGGTTATTAAAATCACACATATGTATGTGAATTGTATGTAGGACCACAATACATATATATGAGGGATTTTGTTTTTTGTCATTTGCTATATTTTGAAATTGGTAATTTCTAAAAATCTATTTTTAAAATAATTTATAAAAAAAAATCACACGATTATAATTTGTTTTGGGATGGTGTGATGAGTAATGTTAAAAGTTACAGGGACAATAGATATTGGTAGGAACATACTGTAATGGTCAAAAATGTGTACTCATTAACACACTGCAGAATTCAAACCCCAGATGTGAAACTCAACAATCTAGGAGGGATTGCCTTCCAGAAATCCTGAGTTCGAATCTAAAGTTTATACTCCACAGTGCCACCTACATGATAATGCAAAAAGCTGCTACTGATAGCATAGTTTCTTGCCGGGGGACAGTGGTCAGGGAGAAGCAAGAGACTCTATATTAAAATATCATTAGGTTCACTAACTAATGACTATGGATGGTACAATATATATATATAATGAAAAATATACCAAGGTAATGGTGTGGATCTCAGAAAATAAATAAGTGATATCAAAATGATTAAAATTTAAATACTATTTATTAATTGAACATTATAAAGATGGCATTGTCTGTATAAGCCAGACCATGCTGTTAACTCATTAAAATATAGATTTGAAATAAATTTAATGGTCATTTATTTATACTCTCTATACCTCAGATTAATACAAGATAATATCATAATAATGTGCTTAAACAAAAGTACAGTTACATAAAGAAAGGTTGATTTCAAGATATATGTGGCCTACAGCGAATATAATAAGTGTTTGCTTAATTCAATTTCACATTTATGATTTGAGAAAAGAACTTGTATTGAATTCAAGAATGGTGTGGATGAAAGCTCGCTGAGCTAAAGGCATGGAAGTGATTAAGATGTGGCCAATTGAATGAAATATCAACATTTAATATTAAAAGAGATTGGTGGTACCAATGAAGGTTTAATGTACAGGATGGAGTGCGATACATTGAAAGCGCATTGCTTTGTAAAATAAAATAAAATGATAAATAAAATAAAGAAGACAGTATGAGATCTCACCATGGACCCCGTGGAAGGTTTCATCACAATTCATCTCGAGTCTGGCATCCCACCATGAAACTCTGTGGCTGAGTGATTTAGGTGTAAAATTCCCAGGTATGGCTTTTTAGTGATACACTATCCGGAAACTACAAGAAATAGAGGGAATGTCCTGAGCCATAAATCCCTAGAGATAAACAAAGCAGGCCTCAAAACAACCAATACACCCTCACTGGTAACACACAATATAAAGCATAAATGAATATATAAAAGTGTAATTCAAATTAAGCAAAGGCACTTAATCAATTCCTAAATAATTTTAAAATGGTCCGCACATTCTCGACCTCAACACATTATTGCATTTTCTCAATCTAAGTAAATCCCTTTTGTATGCTTTATATATGTTAGTCGAGTATTGCTAAAAAGTGTATTGGTTGTTGAGACCACTTTGCTTCTCTCCAAGGGCTTTAAACGGCCAAGATCATTTCCCCTTTTTACTTTCTGCAGTTCCCAGGCAGAGTGTGTACTCAAATGTCACACCTGGGAATTAGATGCAGCCATTACCCAGTCGCTAAGTTTTGGATGAGTCCAGACTTCGGCTGTCCGTGACAACACATTCCTATGGATCAACGGCGAGATGCCTCCCATACTCATTTCATATATAGACTATAATTTTGCTTATTTATATTTTACAAAAACCATCCATGATTTAAACATATCACACCCTCCATCCTTATAAATATATTATTGGCAACACCGACCTCCCAATATAACTTAATTATAATTATAAAATAAATGCCTTGATCATTTCCCCACTTCATCGCTTAATAAGCATTGGTCCGTGCTATTCTCAAATTCAAGAAATATTATATTAAACCTAAATGTGCAAGTGTTTTATTAAACTTTTTATTACTCAAAGTGCCTCACACATCTTCCCATCTCTTTTAAGCCCAAGGTATAGACTATATACTTAACAATCTTTTAATGTAATTTGTATGGAATGTGTGTTAACAACCATTTTAGTAAGCATCCTGTCTCATATAAGCAGACAGTGGGTGTTATATATATTTCTTGCTATGTAAATAAATCTTATAAAACTAATTTTGATCTTTTATTTTATTGTTCCTATCACTGTCTCAGTCAATATATCAATTTTATACATTTCTTTTGTACCATCCATAGATGTTAATTAGCAACTCAACTTATCTCATAGTATAGAGTCTCTTTGTTTCTCCTTGACCACCAGGCACCGGTAAATGGATATATTATTAGTAGCATCAGATGCGTTATCACATAGGTGGTGCTGTGGAATTTGGACTTTAGATTCGAACTTAGTATATCTAGAAGGCAACCCCTCCTAGAGTGGTAAGTTTCATGTTTGGGGTTTGAATTCTGCAGTGTGTTAGCAAGATAGACGAATCTGACCGTTACAATACATATATATATATATATATTGTGCCATTACAATTTGGTCACTAGCCAAATTTATAGTAATGTGCATGTAGAAAAGGTAAAACAAAATCATCATCACAATTTTATATAACCATAAAAGAAGCTGTAGGGCATCCAAGTTCAAACCCTACCAGATCAAAATTTTAAACACTTTAGACAGAAAGAGAGTGGGACAGCTATTATATGCTTTACTTGTTTGTGTGTTAATAAATCTCAAAGAGAGCAGCACACACATTTAATATTTAAATTTTTTGTTAAAAAGCAAAGTTATAATGCATACTTATAGGCAGTGTATGTGTAAGCTATTTAATTGTTTTATATTTCAAATATTCAACATTTTAACTTTCTTTAAAACTAACCTATGCTTGATCAATTTTAATGTCTTGTTCTATACTTCTATTTTGCTTCTCTTTAATTATAACTGGGATTTAAAAGTTACAGATTTAATTAAATAATTGGGTTATAATTACTAAGCTAGCAATTATATTATTTAATGTTAGTTTATGAATGATTTGAAAGAATGAAGGATGTGTGTATATTACATACAGAAATTTACATTTCCTAAATATTGAAAGAAAAGGAAGGATTAAATCTGTCAAATTATTTTTTTTGTACAATTTTATGTTAAAAGAGGAAATCGGTTTAATCAGATATCTATCTTTGTAGCAATTTTGTTTTTTTTTTGTAAATGATTGTCACTTTGGGAGCTTATAATGGGTGAGAGCTCTAATTTTGAAATTGTCTTATCTTAAGATCTAAAGAAGGAAGCTCAAAGATTGGAAATGTTACCTAAATGTAAAAAAAAAAGAAAGGAAATAAGGATTAAGTCTATTTTTTTAAAACAAAAGTGTCTGGAAAAAGGATTAAACTTTTCAGTTGAAAAATAATTTAGTTGAAAATAAATTAGAGATCTAATTAAAATGAATTTGTCCAAAAATAGCAAGTGACGCTATCTCTGATTGGTTAAGTTAGCTAAAAATTGGATATAAAAAGCTGTCTGGAATTATTATTTTTGGTGAGGATGATTCAGATTATCAGACTATTAAATTGAATGTTGAAAATATAAGAAATGGCTGGCTAGAAAAATTATATGTATGTCTCATCTTTTGCTGACCATCTGGAGGAAGCTGCACATCATAGAGGAAAGAAAAGATGTTGTGTCTAAAATAATATTCTACACCTTTCAACTGACCAGAGAAATAGGATGTTTTTAATAGAAGGAAGAAAACATTCACCTGCATTCAAAGAAGATGAATTAATCTACTGATAAATATTAATCATCAAGTCCAATTAATTGTTACAACAACTGATTTTAAACTCAAGAAAATTTATAAATGTGAAAACAACTGCTGTATTTCATCCACATGCTTGACAGGAAGAGAAGAAAAATTAATATAATGATTTCCAAATTGTCCACTAAAGCAAATAACCTCAATAGAGTCGTCATCATCAAATAGTTATACACCTCAAGAAAGAGATTGTTCCCACGTAAAACGGAAATGGTAGCTGCAGAAATATAGACATTATACAAGACAAGTTTGAACCCTTGGAAATTTGCCACAAACAAAAGATCGGTAATATGACTTTTTATACCTATTTTCTTTATGATATCAGTCTTAAGAAACATTTTAGCAATAAAGTGGTATATTTTATTTAAAGAACTTTTAAAGACTATTCAGATCGATTAAAAACAAGAATGTCTTACTAATAATAACTTTGAGCTTCATAAATGATCTTGAATGTATGAAAATTATTTGTTTATTAATTTTACAGTTATGAAAAATATTAATGTGTAAAACAATTTTTTTTTTGGTATTATGATTTTAGTTTTAACTAATATATTATTATTTTGGTTTTAAATAATATTTTGTTATCGTGGGATAAAACACTCACATACATAATGATATTTTATATGTGTATAATTGCGAGTGAATGTGGAGTAACAAGTAGTGTTAGAATATTAGATTAGTTTGTTTCAAGTTAAGTATAGCATGTCAGAGGTAGAAGAGAGGGGGGAGAAAATAATTTAAAACTTGTTTCTAAAACTTGCTCTTTCAATTCTACTAACATTTTTTTTTACATTCTATTTACATGTTAGATTTTTAAAGTATGTGTGCTAATGAGCAGATAATATTTTTTTTTTCTTGAAATACTTTTCTCATGGAGTGAAAATCATGGTCAATGTGACATCCAACTTAATACAAAATACATTTGAAGGGAAAGGGGGAAGAACTTAAAATTAATCTGAGGATTGTTATATAATCAATTATTATTATTATTATTCATGTCAATTTTCATATTTATCTAGAAATTTTTATGTATATGTTAGAAATGTAGTAATAAATATTAGTTTGTTTTATTAAACAAGGCATATATATTTCATTAAGTGTAGTCTTTGTTAAGTGTGATTATTCATCATCATCAATGGTTGAATATTAGTTATTTAAGATATAAGTAAATATGCTAAAATTAAGCAATAATTATGAATTTCTTTGTAAAAATTAGTTTTATGTTTAGGCTTAGTCCTAGAGCTGTAGTTGAAACCCTTGTCATTATTGTTATTATTATCATCATCATCATCGTCATCAACGTTTTAATTAATGAGCTGTTTAACTGTTTAAAGGCCATAAATAAATATTGATTTTATAATATTTAGTGATTTCTTAGTATTATTATAACCACATCCCATCATCTATTTCATGCAAGGATGAGTGAATTGCCATCCTAAATTAGTTATATATAATCTGAGCTAGTAACCTTATAAAAATATTGAAACACATTTGTTATGTTAAGATCTGAGAAATGATTTATGTCTAGTATACTCCACTTTGGTTTATAGATGTTTTACTTTTACCTAAATATTAGTGCATATAGTGATATGGCTCAAAAAGCAAAATCTCCCATTTTATTAGAAATAAAGTACCAAAAAGGGATTCAAACCCGGTACATGTGAAAGGTTATCAGATATAACCGTGTCTAGATTCAGATAATCTAGTGGCGCCCTGCTAGACCATATTCACTTAGTATTTGTTTAAACATGCACTTATCATCAAACCAAGAAATGAAAGTGGATAAAACCTACTGTCTGTATACCTGAGTTATAATTCAATTCAATTCAATTCAATATCCATTTATTATGTGCATTTCAACATTTACACTTTAACAGAAATACACAATAAAATTAAAAAAAAAATAATAATAACAATGATAATAATTAAAATTTAAAAAAAAAAAAAAAAAAAAAACAATAATAATCAAATACAAGCTAAATACATAAAATTATATATACATATATGTTCATAATTATACATTTAGTTGTTTTTTAACATTCATCACAAATTGATCGCAAAAAATATCAATATTATTAAAAGTTAGATTATATACCATTTGCAATCTATTAATAACTGATTTACCAAAGAAAGTATTTTTACATATACTAATCTTGAAAGTTTGCATTTCTCTTAATAAACGACAAGGTACTTTCAATTCTATTTTTGATATACAGTTACTGACATCAATTTTCCCATCAATCAACTTTTTCAGTAATATCATATCCTTCAACATTCTCCTTTCTTTCAATACTGTTTTGACAGTTTGACATTCACCCATTATTAATTTATTAAATCTTTTTTCAATATTATATATTTTAGACTGAATATTAATCAGATTGAAGTTCCATATACAAGAATTATATTCTAAAACTGTAACAACAAGGGAAAAAAATAACCTATATTTTATATTTTATGTTGTTAATAATTTGCTTATAGTTATTGATATTGTTATAATTTGAGAAATCTATAATATTTCTTTGGAACTCCCTTTAATTATGTTACAATGGACACCCAACTGGGGCCTGATATTTTACCATATAACTGAAAAAGGGAGTCTATAGAATGATAGGAGATGTGTGGTTAAAAATAGAGAAATTTTTTTTAGTAAAATTTTTTTTCAGTACAAATTTTTTTTTTGTCTTACAAAATTTTCTTGGCCAAACAGTCTTATTTTAGATGATGATGTTTAATATGATTTAATTTTTCATTGATGATGATAAAATGGGTACAGCCAAAACAGCTTAGTTTTGTTTTATCAATTTTGAAAATAGAGATGAATATCACAACTTAAGACAAAAGTGAAATAAATAATAGAATTTTTTTTTGTGGAACATTAAAATGATTTATTGCCAGATAGGATAGGCACAGTAATAGTGATGAATTATGGAATAGTAGTCTCATGTGTGTTTGGGGAGTTCATTTTGTAAAAAGTCTATGATTTTAGAGGTTTGATTGGATGGTTGATCGTTGGAGTTTGGTTGGTTAGATTGCAGTTTTGATGATGAGTGGAGAGTTTTGTCATTGCCTTGAGAATGCTGTGTATTTCGTGTAACTTATGAATGATCAAACCCATTCACTGCTCCAACTCCATTTATATGTTATCTTTATTTTATCATGAAGCAGTTAACAGCAGACCTGCCATGATATCAGCCTATAAGTCTCCAAGAGAGAGAGCACGGCATAGTTTTCCAATCCAGTTATATGTTAGTCTTATTTTATCATGAAGCAGTTAACAGCAGTCCTGCCATGATACCAGCCTATAAGTCTCCAAGAGAGAGAGCAAGGTTTCGTTTTTGTAGTCCTTAATAAGCAGGGCATTCTTTGCTACTAGCCACATAAGACTCCAAGAGAGAGAGCAAGGCATAGTTTATCTACTTTAGCCCCTAAGACTTAAAATACTTCTTTTATTGCAACAGAGTTTGTTTTGTTCAATCAAGGGTTGTGGTAGTTAATAGTGATCAAATTGGGATGATCTTCTGAGTGCTTGTGATGCATTGTGTGATTATAGTGCTGTGAATAAATTCTTTTATTTGTCTCAAGATTGTGAACTGCTAGTAATTCTGTGGACTGTCAATATCTGTCGGATTTCTAGGAAAATGGATGAATGTATAATTTGGGCTATTACAGACAGACATGCACTATATAGATTATTGTTGTGTAGTTCATTAAATAAGGATATTAAAATTTTTTTTGTTGTATTTGTAATGCATAATAAGGTGAAAATCAAATCAGTCAGTTGGTCAGAATAGGTGTCAGACAGGGAGAGGATGTGTAGGTTTTTGATGGTCAGGGAAGCACAGATGGGATATATATAGTTTTATAACATGAGTGAACTAAATTATAGTATGGAAGAGGTTATGGAAGAGGAAAGTGCCCCAATACCAGGAATCAGTGATCGTTTTCATACTGAAAAAGAGGTTGGGAAGGTTTTCTTAAAACAAACACAAGAGGAAAGAGAGGAAGTAGAGGAAGATGCCTTTAATGTTAGTAGCAATAATACAGCCTCAAGTGTGGAAGTAGATGAGGAGCCGGAAGTTGGCCAGATTCAGATAGAAAATAAAGAACTCTCAGACAGGAAATTAATGATGAGGCAGTTACTTAAAAGTATAATAAGGTTCAGAGAAGATGTAAGAGAAGATAGAAAGCAGCTCATAGAAAGTTTAAGAGAAGATAGGAAGCAGTTCATAGAAAGTTTAAAAGAAGAGGATAAGAGAAGTGAAGATGAATTAAAAGAAAATATCAATAGCTCTGTTGAAAACAACAGTAAAATTTCTATAGCTTTGGGAAATAAAATAGAGAAACATGGGAAAAGTGCCTCAATTCCTGGAGTTGATAATCTTTATAAAGAAGAGGATGGAGAGGTTATCATGGGATTAGAAGTTACTGTAAAAGTAAAGGGGTTAGTAACAAGTACTGAAGAGTTTCAGATTCGAATAAAGAAGGAAGCACTATCAGGTATAAAATTGACCAGACTGATGGAAGATTGTATGTATCAAAACATACAAGAAGATTATAACAATTCCAAAAGAAATAAGGAAAGTCTGGAACAAAAGATTTGTCGTTCTGTGAAAAGATGGATAGAAAGTCTAAGAGAGGATAGCAAAAAGAGTGCAGAAAGTATAGTAGAAGGTAGTCAGATATTAGAAGATAATGCTGAAACCTCTTTAAAAGATAGAGCAGGAGAGATGGGTGAATATGTTAGAATTGTAAAATGAAAAGGTAGTCAGAGCTTACCAGTTTTAAAAGATAATCTGGATAGTCTGACCACTGATAATAAAGAAAATAATGTAAAGTTAGATACACTGATAGAGAATAGGCTTCAAGAAGTAGAAAGGCCAATAGTAGCCATAATACCAAATCTCCCAGTAAAGAAAGTAAATGAGATGATGACCAAAGAGCAGATTGGGATAGATCATGAAGTGAAAAGAAGGAAAAGAGAGTTGGAGGAAAAACTTCATGCATCCGATAAGATGATTGATTTAAGAGAGGCAATAAGGGAGATGAAACCAGTTATTTTAGAAAGAGAGCAAAAGTTTCAACAGTCTGTAGTTCTCAATCTAGTAACTAACCAGCATGTGTGGTTTCAAAAATCTGTCTTCTTAAATAGATTTGGAGATACCTTATATATGGTATAGAGAGGCAATCTCTTTGAAAAATGTAAATGTCCAAATCTCTCTGAAAAATTCAACTGCTCTGGAAAAGTCAAAAATAAGTTGTATCTGGTACAGAGAGGCAATCTCTCTGAAAAATGTAAATGTCCAGTGTGTATCAGACAGAGAATCAATCTCTCTGAAAAATTTAAATGCTCTGTTAAATTTCAGTGTGCCTTATATTTGGTACAAAGAGTCAACCTTTATAGAGAGTTTAAAAATAAATTATATATGGCACAGAGAATCAACCTCTCTGGAAGATGTAATGAATTATATCTGGTACAGAGAGTCAATCTCTCTGAAGAGTTTAAATGTCCATTATATATGGGACAGAGAATCTATCTCTCTGAAAAATGTAAATGCTCTGGAAAATTTAAATGTGCCTTATATATGGTACAAAGAGTCAACCTTTCTAGAAAATTTAAAAATAAATTATACGTGGCCCAGAGAATCAATCTCTCTGGAAGATTTAAAGATGAATTATATATGGTACAGAGAGTCAATCTTTCTGGAAAGTTTAAAAATAAAGAATGTATGGTATAGAGAGTCAATCTCTCTGAAAACTTCAAGGCATATTACATATGGTACCAAGAGTCCATATTTGTAAATGGGGTCTGTAATAGGAGGTTATATAAATTATATCCTCCAGATATGTTTTATAAATATCCAGTCAAGATGAAAAATGGAAATATTAAAAAGGGACTGGATGTACAGGTGCATTTTTATGCAGACCACAATATGATTTGAAAAGAAAAAGCCATTCCAAATTACCAAGAAAATTGAAGAGAATGCCTTTATGCTTGCTGCTCTTGATGGGAATAAGGGAACCTATAATGCTAGGAGTTTGATCCCTTATACTTCAGCAGAGTAGTTTGGCAAATATCTCCAAATAAATTACTTTAAATAAGTTTTCTAATGAAAAATATATTTACCAGTAGTTAATTTTTTTTATATATTATTAGTGTTTATTATTATTAGTGTATTTTATTAGTTAGGATTTTTTTTTAGATGTAGTTAAAACAAAGGTGCTGATGATTTTATCCGAAAGGGGAGAAAGTTTTGCCATTACAATTCGGTCACTAGCCAAATTTATAGTAATGTGCATGTAGAAAAGGTAAAACAAAATCATCATCACAATTTTATATAACCATAAAAGAAGCTGTAGGGCATCCAAGTTCAAACCCTACCAGATCAAAATTTTAAACACTTTAGACAGAAAGAGAGTGGGACAGCTATTATATGCTTTACTTGTTTGTGTGTTAATAAATCTCAAAAAGAGCAGCACACACATTTAATATTTAAATTTTCTGTTAAAAAGCAAAGTTATAATGCATACGTATAGGCAGTGTATGTGTAAGCTATTTAATTGTTTTATATTTCAAATATTCAACATTTTAACTTTCTTTAAAACTAACCTATGCTTGATCAATTTTAATGTCTTGTTCTATGCTTCTATTTTGCTTCTCTTTAATTATAACTGGGATTTAAAAGTTACAGATTTAATTAAATAATTGGGTTATAATTACTAAGCTAGCAATTATATTATTTAATGTTAGTTTATGAATGATTTGAAAGAATGAAGGATGTGTGTACATTACATACAGAAATTTACATTTCCTAAATATTGAAAGAAAAGGAAGGATTAAATCTGTCAAATTATTTTTTTTTGTACAATTTTATGTTAAAAGAGGAAATCAGTTTAATCAGATATCTATCTTTGTAGCAATTTTGTTTTTTTTTTGTAAATGATTGTCACTTTGGGAGCTTATAATGGGTGAGAGCTCTAATTTTGAAATTGTCTTATCTTAAGATCTAAAGAAGGAAGCTCAAAGATTGGAAATGTTACCTAAATGTAAAAAAAACGAAAGGAAATAAGGATTAAGTCTATTTTTTTAAAACAAAAGTGTCTGGAAAAAGGATTAAACTTTTCAGTTGAAAAATAATTTAGTTGAAAATAAATTAGAGATCTAATTAAAATGAATTTGTCCAAAAATAGCAAGGGACGCTATCTCTGATTGGTTAAGTTAGCTAAAAATTGGATATAAAAAGCTGTCTGGAATTATTATTTTTGGTGAGGATGATTCAGATTATCAGACTATTAAATTGAATGTTGAAAATATAAGAAATGGCTGGCTAGAAAAATTATATGTATGTCCCATCTTTTGCTGACCATCTGGAGGAAGCTGCACATCATAGAGGAAAGAAAAGATGTTGTGTCTAAAATAATATTCTACACCTTTCAACTGACCAGAGAAATAGGATGTTTTTAATAGAAGGAAGAAAACATTCACCTGCATTCAAAGAAGATGAATTAATCTACTGATAAATATTAATCATCAAGTCCAATTAATTGTTACAACAACTGATTTTAAACTCAAGAAAATTTATAAATGTGAAAACAATTGCTGTATTTCATCCACATGCTTGACAGGAAGAGAAGAAAAATTAATATAATGATTTCCAAATTGTCCACTAAAGCAAATAACCTCAATAGAGTCGTCATCATCAAATAGTTATACACCTCAAGAAAGAGATTGTTCCCACGTAAAATGGAAATGGTAGCTGCAGAAATATAGACATTATAAAGACAAGTTTGAACCCTTGGAAATTCGCCACAAACAAAAGATCGGTAATATGACTTTTTATATCTATTTTCTTTATGATATCTGTCTTAAGAAACATTTTAGCAATAAAGTGGTATATTTTATTTAAAGAACTTTTAAAGACTATTCAGATCGATTAAAAACAAGAATGTCTTACTAATAATAACTTTGAGCTTCATAAATGATCTTGAATGTATGAAAATTATTTGTTTATTAATTTTACAGTTATGAAAAATATTAATGTGTAAAACAATTTTTTTTAAGGTATTATGATTTTAGTTTTAACTAATATATTATTATTTTGGTTTTAAATAATATTTTGTTATCATGGGATAAAACACGCACATACATAATGATATTTTATACGTGTATAATTGCGAGTGAATGTGGAGTAACAAGTAGTGTTAGAATATTAGATTAGTTTGTTTCAAGTTAAGTATAGCATGTCAGAGGTAGAAGAGAGGGGGGAGAAAATAATTTAAAACTTGTTTCTAAAACTTGCTCTTTCAATTCTACTAACATTTTTTTTTACATTCTATTTACATGTTAGATTTTTAAAGTATGTGTGCTAATGAGCAGATAATATTTTTTTTTTCTTGAAATACTTTTCTCATGGAGTGAAAATCATGGTCAATGTGATGTCCAACTTAATACAAAATACATTTGAAGGGAAAGGGGGAAGAACTTAAAATTAATCTGAGGATTGTTATATAATCAATTATTATTATTATTATTCATGTCAATTTTCATATTTATCTAGAAATTTTTATGTATATGTTAGATATGTAGTAATAAATATTAGTTTGTTTTATTAAATGAGGTGTATATATTTCATTAAGTGTAGTCTTTGTTAAGTGTGATTATTCATCATCATCAATGGTTGAATATTAGTTATTTAAGATATAAGTAAGTATGCTAAAATTAAGCAATAATTATGAATTTCTTTGTAAAAATTAGTTTTATGTTTAGGCTTAGTCCTAGAGCTGTAGTTGAAACCCTTGTCATTATTGTTATTATTATCATCATCATCATCGTCATCAACATTTTAATTAATGAGCTGTTTAACTGTTTAAAGGCCATAAATAAATATTGATTTTATAAAATTTAGTGATTTCTTAGTATTATTATAACCACATCCCGTCATCTATTTCATGCAAGGATGAGTGAATTGCCATCCTAAATTAGTTATATATAATCTGAGCTAGTAAACTTATAAAAATATTGAAACACATTTGTTATGTTAAGATCTGAGAAATGATTTATGTCTAGTATACTCCACTTTGGTTTATAGATGTTTTACTTTTACCTAAATATTAGTGCATATAGTGATATGACTCAAAAAGCAAAATCTCCCATTTTATTAGAAATAAAGTACCAAGAAGGGATTCAAACCCGGTACATGTGAAAGGTTATCAGATATAACCGTGTCTAGATTCAGATAATCTAGTGGCGCCCTGCTAGACCATATTCACTTAGTATTTGTTTAAACATGCACTTAACATCAAACCAAGAAATGAAAGTGGATAAAACCTACTGTCTGTATACCTGAGTTATAATACTTGTTGTTAATAATTTGCTTATAATTCTTGACATTGGGACTCCTTTACTTAGTTATCTTTTGAACTCATTTAATTTTGTTACAATATATATATATTGTTACAGTCACTCAATCCACCTTGATCACGAATTGTGCCACAAGATCACTGCATATCTGGAAAATTTGTTTACCATGATCAAAAGTGGATGGCGATGATAGTTTGCACAGACTAGACTCAGGGAGACAGCAAGAGCTCATGAATATTGTTCAGACAATTGAGAAATAAAAACACTAAGACAAACATCAGAAAAATTAAGTTTAAATGTTTTTCAATTTTATTAAGAGTAATATAAAATATTAAAGTAGTGATATACACACAATAAATACCGTTATATCAGGCATCTACAAACAATAATAAAATGTCAATGCTCTGGCAGACAGACTAATTTTCTAATAGTGAATTTTAAAAAAAAAGAGGTAATGATTTTTCTTCAGCTGGTGATTCACCTAAGCAACTCAGGTTTTTTTATTCAAAAGTTATAAAATGAAAAGCAAATGAAAGTTTCTTGCATGAATCAACAAAACCAGTGTGGGTGAGTGATCATTAGCTTATTGACTAATGACATCATAATGTCCACAGAACTGTTGCATAGAACAATCATGGTTAAAATCACCACAGTTTATTACAATGAAAGAATACAAAAATGGTAAATGAATATGATGAGTATGAATTAAAGAATAGGAGAAAACTTAAATCTCAAATTTAAAGAAATAGAAAACTTAGAAAATACTCCAGCGTAAATGATTTAAAATGGAGAAAACATTAAATATGTGATTTAAGGGAAACTGACATTTAAAACTGGAAATTATCAACTAAATGATTGGTAAAACTAAGCTGTGATATAATAAATAAAAGTCTCAATAGGAGAAGGTATGGAATTAGAAAACTATTTATGTCTGCCCAAACTTTTATCAAGAAAGTGAAATAATTAAAATACCAATAACTTTTCAAACTGAATTCTCCATACATGCTCTGACAAATAACTTTACAGCAAAAAAATAAAAAAGCAAATAAATCTAGCAAACAAAATACTAAAGTTTGGCCTAAATTTTTATAAGTGTATTCATTAGAGAGTGTATATGAGTTCTGCAAATATTAAAACATTAAATACTTTAGCAGAAAAAAATATTATCTCACCTACAATTTAAATAGGGATTAATAGTATCTTTCTGCTGGTGAGTTATAAAAGAACAACAATTCTAGTTTTTTAAATGAGATATGAAAACAGTACGGTCTTGTAGGAATTCAATGAAACAGCATGGGTGAGGATTCCCTAGTACTTTGAACATGAGACATCATTCTGTTCACAGGATAGCTCATGAAGTACCATTTTTAATGTAATTCATAGTTGATTTTACATATAAGATATTAAAAGTTGAAGAATTATTACAGTCTTATGTAATCTAGAAAGGAAGAAATGAAATCTCCAACTACAGAAAACTAGAATAACAAACACAATAAACCACCAACCAAAAGATTTGTGGTTTGCAAAAAGCACAAACCCATTAATTTAAATTAATTATTGAACAATAAAATAGGGGCAGGTGAGCAAATTAAATTTACAAAAGACTGTGAAAGCATTTAACATTAGTTAATAAAATAAAGGAAGACATAGTAACAATATAAAATATAATCTCATAATACACTCTCAGATAATAGAAATGGAAAACAAACATGGAATCTTACAACTAAGATTCCTCTGCATACTATAAATACAATGATAACATACAGAATACATGCTCTAAATATTTTAAATTTAATCAACAGACAATATAATAAAATAGGTTACTTTTAAGATTAAGCTGAGTCTTAAAATTTTACCCTGGAAAGAATAAAAGAAACTGGTTACCTCGAGGTATAAATTTAAAACTGTAGAGGTCTTTCAGTTCAGCATATATAATTCATTCTATGGGAAAGTTCAGTGAAGACTTTAGGTTTCCATTTTGTTGAGAAGGCAGGAGGCAATGTTAGGGATCAGTTCTGATTTGAGCTCTTATGGCATGATTTTGTAGGATGATTTGACTCCAGGACTCATCTTTAAGTGGCCTAGCATGGCATGGCAAAAATACTATTTTTCATAGGAATTAATTATAAGACCGGAAGATGGTTTCAGTGGAAATTTCTAACAGCAAAGTACTATTCTTAATAGTTGAAGAATAATTAGACAAGCAGCATAAACAACCATAGCTGGAGAATAATCAGTCCAAAATCCAAGGTCTATTTATAAGAGCTCTTATCTTTCCAAAACATTTTTTTAAATTAGTGGTTATTCAATAGGGCAATTTTATCTCAGTCTTAATTCTAATTAAAGATTCTCCCCAGGGTTAATCTTATTCATAATTAATTCAAAAATATTTATAAACAAATCTCAGCTTGGTTAAAATAAATTAAAAATTGATTACAATCACAACAACAAGAATGCAATTAAAAAAAACTTTCCAAAACCAAAATGTTTTGTTTAGAAAGGATTAACTTTTTTTTTTAAATTTAGAATATTTTTTTAAAGATTAAAAGTTTGGTTGCCTTTAATTACTTTGATAAAAAAAAAACAAGCAATCAAAAAGACACCTATTTTAAAAATAAAATCTATTAAAAAAATAGAAATGACTGAATTTTAAATAATTAAGTATGTGTGTCATTGCATATACAATTTATAAACAAACTTTATATAAAACTTCTCTATGTAACTTACACATGCCTGAGTGGATTAATTTAAAATATTTTTTTTACAGAATTTATAGAGAAAATATATTTGGATAAAATGGATTATCTAGTACTTTTGTTCCCAAGTAAAAACTTTTATAGAGAATAAACCCTCAGATGAGCAAGTCATAGAGATATTTAAAACAATTAATAAATTAAACCTGCATCAAGATGGCAGCTTGTAAAATAGTATTATATTAAAAAGAAAGGGAATAGTTAGGTTTATTCAAGCACATTATAATAAAGACTAGAATGAGGCATAAATAGACATATAAAGAAAATATTAAGCCAAGTAGGAATTAAACATGCATTAAAAAAACTGAAGAAATAAATATAATTATTAAATATTTAAAAAGGAACCACATCTTGTATCTTTAAAATAGAAAAATACAATCAAAACATACCATGCTATCAAGTACAACAAAATACTAAAATATGTTAATATAAAAGAGAAATACATCAATCATAAAATCACCTAAATTAAATTATCAATATAATTGGCTTGTTGGTAAAGAAAGTTTAAAAGTTTATAGAATAGTTCATAAACTAAAAAGGTGACCCTTAAATCATTCTAAGAATATGGTTGAATAGATATTACTTTTTCTTAAAAATGGATATATATTGTAAGGTTACATAACACACAATAATATAGTGTGTGTGCATATATATATTGTAATGGGGACACATGCCATTACATTATTTAATTTAAAAATTTAGACATTAAAAATAAAGTTCGCAAATAAAAATTTGTTTTTTTTTAAAAGTTGAAAATTAAAAGTCATCTAAACTTTATATATATATATAAAATCACATAGATGAAAAAAAATTATTAAAAGAAAACTTTATTAAAAAAAAGAAAAAGTTTTAAAACTAAATATTAAGAAAAAGACTTGAAAGATTTAAAGATAAAAAAGAATGTACAATACATTAATTAATGTTATTGTAAAATGGAAATGATTATTAATTAGTCCAAGTGAACTAGCCCTTGGGCATTTTAAAATATATAAGAAAAGGTCAGATAGGAGAGAAAAAACAATAGAAACTAATATCCAATAAAAGAAATCCCTCAGGAAATGGTCCAGAATGAACGATTATCATCATCATGATGTAATGTCCACTGGATCCGAAAGTTTATTATAAAAGGAAAGAGTGTGATAGAGAAAGGGAGATATGTGTTAAGTCAGAGAGAGTTGCAGAAAAAGGGATTGAAAGATGCACTTTCAATTCCTTCAGTTGTTCTAAAAAAATAAAACATTGTTTTCCCATATTGCAGACTATAGGACATTGGGGCCCAGCAATTAAATACCAGCTACAATAAAGGAACAATGGCTAACTGGATACCAATCTCTTCAGGATGGCATGGGAATTTACATTCAAAATTACAAGCAACTACAAAATATGGACCTTTTAAAACCGTAAAAACTTTAGAAAATTCGTGAACATTAAATATAAAACTTTCCCAGTATTTAAATTATAGCAATAGTATTGCCTATCTGACCAAACTAAATTATTTATTAATTATTTTATTGAATGTATTATTTGTTTGTTAAATCATTTCCATTAATTTATTTTACATTCTTTTAAGTTTTTGTTATGATTTTTATTATTATTAAACAATTTGTAATAAATGTTAAATTTAAGTCGGGCATGAATGGCTGCATGGATTTGTAATGTTATGTTAGTTTAAGGGAGGGTAAATCTTAGATTATTTGTTTCGTAGTTAGATTGGGTCAATGGATTGAATATATTGGTGTAATTAGTAAATGTAGTATGAGGTCTGCTATGTGCAGGATCACATATTAGACCACACACCCCCTTTTTGCCTATGGAATGGGATAGTAAGATGAAAAACGCAGTCCCTTCCTATGGAGTTTTTTTATTGCTCTTCTTGTCTGACAGATGTAGTATTCCTGTCAGTATGAGATTCAATGTCTTCTATAACCATGCTGTTCAGATGTACATTCCTGACGGTATAGTATTTATGCTGTCATATTCATGCTACATTGAATACATCGATGTATCAGATAGATTGACATTCATTTAACTGCGAACTTTTGGCCTAAGATTAAATAGAGGGATAGAATATTTTCTTTTCAAATGCAATCTATGTAGTCTATTCATACTTAATACTTTAATAAAATATTAAACTCATCTGTGCGAACTTAGAAAATAAAAGTTTAAATGTAAATTAAATTCTAAAAATCAAAGTTAAAATGTAAGTTAAATTTTAAAGTAAAAGTGATACTAAAATAATAATTCTAAATTACATATATGCTTAATAAATATTTGTGTGTGTTATTACTGGCAGTGGCTTCTTTTATTTTTTATTTAATATTGAAAAATATTTCAAGAATTTATATTTTATAAATCTCTACATCTTACTGAGCTAGTGGCATGGGTTGATGGTCTGAATAAAACATATAAATTTTTTTTTTCTTAACTTACGTATTTGCCTACTATATAAATTTTCCAGGTTCAAAATGCCTGGTGGCGCCCTCTATGGCAGATACGATAAGACTCAATTGATATCCCAGACCATTATAATATATATATATATAAAGTAAAAGAAGTATAGAAATAAACATAGACACATTTTTGTAGATATTTTTCTATATTTCCTAAAATAAAATAATAATAAGTAAAGAGTTAAATAACTCTGGGTTTAAAATAAAATTTCATTATGAAATAAATATTTTAAAAAGGTCTAATAAATATTATATATTACTCTGATTTTGAAATTTCCATGTTTTCTGATAATTATAAAAATGTCTATTTTTGAAATCAATTAATTTGTAAATTTCTATTATCTGAGTAAAAACATGTATGTAGATTCCAAAGGATTAAATTTAATTGAAATCAACTTTTTCCAATCACACTTTGATAAAAATTTCAAGCTTGTTTTCAAAAGGATTAGACAGATTGAAAACAGTCACTATGTTTTTATCACATGACCCAACCAGGATTATAAAAAGACTGATAAAAATATCAGGTAGTTAGTTTTGCTTGCAGTTTGTAAGAGTTGGCCAGAAGAGTCTGGTTTAATATTTTAAGCAGCGGCCAACTAGACCAACTGCAAAGTTTTGCTTTAATATTTTTGAAAAGTGATTAGCCATAATACATCATATCACATCACATCAATATTTTGTTAAGAGTTGGCAACAGTAGCAAAGAATGGCCACAGTAAAGCTACCTATGGAGATGGCTGGCAGAATGACTACCATGAACTGATGTAGCTGAAGGCAGAACAGGTGCTGTAACTATTTTCCTTCACAGGAGTTTTGATTTACTTGAAGCTGCATCACTTCTGAATCAATAGCCTGAACAAATGACAAAATAGCTTGCTGACCTGAAGCTTACCAAATCCAAATCTAGGGAACCAACTGCTGAAGGGAGAAAGACAACCATACCTGAATTACCTACTTTTTTCTGATGATGACATTTTCTGGGATTGACAAAAAAACCAGCTTGCCCAAGAGGAACACCAGCTGAATAGAATAGTAGTTATATATATATGCTGTTGTGTCTATATGCAAAGAGAAGCACATATAAACATGTGTACAAATGTGAGTTATTTTTAAATAATTTATTTGGGAAGATATTTTAAATCTATATTTTTAAATTAGAAGATATTTATAATTAGTTAAGGGGTAACCTCATAAAAAGTTTTCTAACTTCTCAAAAATCAAGAATACTTTTTTTTAAAAGAAAACAAAAAAGAGCTGTAATAGAATTTGATAACTGATTTTAAATTATATCTATATTTTGTTTATACACACATATATGTATGAAATTTATGCATATTTTCCAAAGAAATTAATAATGAAAATATATTATTGCTGTTAAGTTAAAATATGATGTAAATGTCAGCATCTGCACACACGCACACACACATGTAAAATTTAATCATTTTTTTAATAATTATTTTATGTTAATTGAAATGTTTTCATTATATATTATAAAATTCATGTCTGAGTATGAATATATGTATGCAATTATAGATACTTATTAAGAAATATTGTAAATCAATGTAAAAACTTTAGTTGTTTATATAATTTTGTACACTTTTCAAAATCAGAACTATTATTCTATAAGACCTTAATTTTGTTTTTTTATTGTTATTAATAAACTTATTCCATTGTTAAAAATTATTTTTATCTTCTCTTGGTCACAAACAGTAATAGAGCTTATGTTCTCTGAGCTAGATTTGAGCACAGGATGAATATGTAAATGGAGATGTGTATTTAGTGCTTTTGGGGCATCCAGCAATGATCAATCATCATCATCCTGGTTGGTGCATAAGATTACATTGTTTAAAGCCCATGTGTTAGCTTTTATTTTAGTTTAGCCTTATTAGGAGTTAAGTTTATAGTTGGCCAGTACAAGTGGCGTGAGCATTGATGATGATCAGCATGTTTTAATGTTCCAGCATTATTGTTTGATTCTTATATATTCTGATGAATGAGCACTTAAGTGGTGCATCTGAGTTATGTTTAAATAATTGCCCAAGGTGGCAAAGGCTCAATAGTTAGTCTGGTTTACAGAAGACCCATTTCTGATCCAGTCACAAGGTTGACTGTTGATTTATATTATTTATTGTTCAAATCCAGTCACAAGATTGACTGTTGATTTTATTATATTTTATAGTTCTTATAATTTTTATTTCATAATGGTGGTAGATGGTTAATTATGCTTTTAATTACTTTAAGGAGTGACTGACTGATCTCTCAATGATCTCTCAGATATTTTGTGATCTCATTTTCACCTTAAATATTATATTTTTTGTAAATTTTAATGTTTTTGAACTGGGATTGATGATGATTATTCCATCACCCCAGGCTCAGCCCTTTTTTTTATCCTGATACCGTCATCCCATCCTGTTACTATATATATATGTGTGTGTGTGTTTGTTTGTTTGTGTGTGTGTGTGTATGCACAATTTGAAAAAATAGAACTCTTTAGTTGTTTACTGTGAAAACTTTTCTGGCTTGTAATCTTGGTCACAATAGAGTTGTGTTTTTAGGTAAATTTATCATGAAAATTTTCCTTTATATTTTGTGAAACATGTTGGTCTAACTGCATAGTGTTGGATCAGAACATTTAGCTGCACATATTTATTAATTCATCTACTGGTGGAGGATTGGTATACATCACATTAAGCAGGCAGAAGTAAAGACCAAATGAACTTCAAAGAATAAAAGTATTTCCTGGGCAGGCCTTTTAATATTATCAATCAACTTTGCAAACACTTTTTTACTTTAATTAATAAGCCCACATGCTTACAAAATTCTTTAATTCAACGAACCAGTAATTTCTTTAATTACTCATATTTATAAAAGTATAATTAAACAAAGCAGTAGTTATTTTAATTCTTCAGGTTTACAAAAATCTTTAATTAAACAAGTATATGTTTATACAATTTTTTAATTAAACAGGTTTATATGTTTATAGATAACACTTAACCATCTTATTTCCTAAAATTTATTTAATTGAAATGTAACATGTTCAAAAATGGAAAGAAAGCTTAAAAAAACATTGGCTTTCCATGAACTTTAATTAGCAATAATACAAGTTAATTGAGCCAAATTTTATGGCTTATTATAAAATTATACTTTGTTCCTATAATATAAATTTTAAAACAGATTAATTTGAAATACAATTAGTTAAAATAAGAGACTTTCTTTATCTTTTTAAAATTAAGGTAAAATTGACTTACTGGATTTTAAAAATAGAACTTTAATGATGTGTATGTGCTTACATAATACAATCTATACAAAAAAAACTTAATAAAACTTGGAATTTCATTCATAACTGCCAATGACAATATTTTTGAATTGATCACTATCCATCTAAATGTATATACATGCTGAATTAAATATTTTCATGGATTTATTACTATATAAATAGTAATCATTAAGGGCTTATATTCATGCAACTAACTGGGGATAACATTGCTTTAGGTATTGTTCGGAAGCCATCTGTTATCAATTGATAGTCCTGAGGTTAAACAACTTACTCTAGTTTTTATAACAGCTCTTTTGTCATCAATTTATTTAAAAAGTTAAAGGAGATGCTCTTTTATTTCTAAACCATATTTCCTATAACAATTTAATTCCAGACAGTTATATTTATAGGCATGATGTGTGTATGTGTGTAATTCTGGAAGCACTCCAGTATTATGATCATTGGAGAGTCTTTTATGATTTAGTGCAGTGAGAGAATGATACACTGAAAAGCAAAAGATACTGAGATTAAACTTTACCACCATTACTTCTGACTATTTAATAATCCACAGCTAACTGCCAATCAATTAAATACATTTATTACAACACCTGATTTATTATAGTACTTGAGTCCTGAATTGAAGTTTGACCTAATCATTCCTAATACTTGAGAATTACTTGAGCTCTCCTCCTTCCCAAAAATTATAAACTATTTAATTATTTTATTATGGAGAGTCATCCAATAAACAAATGCAAACACATATTTATGCTAAAAACAATTTATATCATTTAGACATAAATATCATTTCAAATCAACAAACCTATTATAAATTAATGCACAACATCTAATTTTAATATATAACAAATTTAATAACTGATGAAATGCTAACTTGTAGCACATTATATCAAGTAAATTTTGCCTCATTATGGTAACATAAATCTAAGCTACACTTACATACACCCACCAATATTATCCATACTATAATAATATGCATAATTTGTTAACTGATTGATTATTCATATCATTCATTATGAGTAGGATACAATGGAATCTATAATCCTCATCAGACAAATCATCTTACATTATGATTATATAAATCATCATTGGCTCTAATCTCAGAATATTATACTCTGAAACCAGAGTCTCTACTAAGCATTGTGATGCCTTAAAATCTTGAGAAATATAAGAAATACAATAAATTCAACATAAATGTAGAAATGATGAAGCAAAATGTTCAATCATCATTAATCCATTTCAAAGTGATGGTCTTTCCAAATTTGATTCAATTTCTACAATTAATACCCCCCCCCTCATAACATAGCAAACTTTTTTATTTCACTTATCTGTATCATATGTAGTTTTATTCTAACAATAAAATAATAGTATCAATCAATATATTTTTGGTATTTGGATATGATACAGTAAAGTCTACTTTTATAAAACCACATATGTGTTCTTTGACTGAACATGTAAAATTGTGAAGAACAGGTTCTGAAAAAATCATTGTGTTAATTATTCATTTATGGTGATTTTGAGCACATTTTTCTTGAGATTCTTTTAAAAAGACTTTAAAAATATAGTAAGGATTGCTTGCATTGTGAGGATTCAGTTTAGGCTCAAATACAATTGAGAGTTACTATTATAGAAGATGTTGAAGTTTTTCAAAAAGAAACGTTTGCTGCAAAAAAAATTAATAGATATTATCACAAGATATTAAGTAAACAGAGCAGTGGACCAATATGTTTTGTATTTGAACGTTTGTTTTATAGATAATTTAATATAGTCATCATAAAACTAAAGATATGTTTACATCTTTATATTTTCCTCCTTGGTGTTAGAAAGTAATATTAATTTTTTAGGTGGAAAATAGATGATAATTATGTTATACCCATTAACTGGTAAGTCCTTATAAATATAGTTTAAATTGACATAGTAGCAATGGTGATGAATTCTAATTAGTTTTAAAATGAAAAGCTTAACTAGAATTTATTAACTATAACTTTTCATTGATAATGGTAAAAAACAAAAAACTTATATTATAGCATAAAGGTGGGAATTTCACCTTTATTGTTAAAAGGTCACATTGACAACAGGCTGAGATTGTTGATTTTTATTGATATTGGAATTGTCTAAATGTTGACAGATTTTAATGATTTATTATAAGATATATATATATATATTGATTTAAATATTTGCATGGATTGTTATTATAATAAAGAATAGAAATGAGGTAATAATATCCATATAAACAGAGATAACCTTTAACCTTAGATGTTTCCAAGAAATTATCACTTACTACTAACTTACAATCCCTGATGCTAAACAAGTTTTCTTATTAATTTATAATGTCTCTTTTGTTGGAGTTTTTTGTTGAAGTAAAAAGGTCTTCCTTAACTTCAAATCCAAGTTCTTATTTGAATTTAAATCCAGAAATCTATTATGTATATAAATTATAATAATTAATAATTAAATTTAAATACCATAAGTAACATTAAAACATAAAATTGTTAATATATAGAAAACCAATAGAATTATTTTCTTTTTCTTTTTAAAAAGTTTTTTTTATGTATTTACACAAACCTATATGTACTTCAATACATTATGCACATGTTTCCAACATTTCAACTACCTCATTATATTCATTATCAAGGATTTACAAATATATATTTATATATACATTAGTGTTATAAATATATTTTTTTAAACTCATAATATAATAACTCTTTTTATTATATAAATTTTACTATTACAACTAGCCATGTTGACCCTTAAATCTTACAAAATAATAAGATCTTGTTAGCCTGTCAAAAATTTGTAGACTCAGTTTATATCTCCAGAAGTGGATTTCTCTGTTATCTAGTAATTTTCTGCTGAAGGACTTATGGTCATCTTCATCTCATCACTTGTATCTTTTTTCAGCCCTTTCAAGTTAAATGCTGTTTATTTATTTTATATTAGTTTTCCTTTATTGTTCTCTGAAATCTTTTCGCAGTTATTATAATTCTTTATCCAGCTCACTAATAGAATTATTTTTTATAAGTTTGCTACATTTGTAATTTAGTTAATAGGATTAATATGTCTAGTCCATTATTTCAGAGTTAATAGTTTAAAAAATTTAATATTTTCCTACCATTGTAATTTCTTTTATTTAAAGATTTAAATGTGCAAGCATTATATATGCAGTTATTTTCTGTATAACTAAATCTGGAAATAATGATTAAGAATGAGCAATATATTTAAGTAATACATTAGATTTGAATATTTTTGGACAATAATTGTTAAATGTATACATTTTTATGTATGTTGAGTACTGAGCTGAACCAAGAGAGATGCAAACAATGCAATTGTACAAAGACAGAATTTTGTGATCTTGTTTTGTGAAAATCAAAAAATAATTCAAAACATTTTATCATTTGCTAAATGTAATGATAATTCTTTTGTTTGGCCAAAATTTTATAATTTGTAGGCTCTTCAATGATTATGATATGTGAAATAATATACTTATAGGTGCACTGATTGTGTGATGGAGTGATGGGAAGATTTTTTCACTATACACAATGTGTCTAAATAATTTGCAATATTTTGGTTATGTTTATGTGAAATATGAATGATAAATAATTAATTATTTGTATATTATAAGCAACAATTTTTTGCAATTTTATTGAATTAATATTTGAAAAAACAAAATAAAATAAAAATTATATATATTATAATGCTAGTAAGAGATACATGTATGATTGGATTTATTAAAAAAATCAAAGAAATAAGAATAATTAAAGAAATCATTATTTCAGAAGATTTTAAAATGCAACTTTGTAAAATAAAAAAATGGCATTTTCTTTTCTTTTAAAAGAGAATAAAACTTTTAGTAACAATGGAATAGAGAAAGAATTATAAAATCTCTCTCCATTTTTAAGAAAACTTTATACTTTCATATATAAATTAAAAATAAGTTAAAAGAATAAGTGTGTAAAAATAAACATTAGTGGGAAATTAGAATAAAATTAGTTTGTAAAAGAACACTTTCAAAAATATAATTAATTTAAAAGATTATTGATTGAATTAATTAAAAGAAAAACATGTAAACAATCTCATAAAAGTGATAGTAGATTAATGTAAGAAACAGATTAGATTAAAGCAAAAATCCTTAAAAACAGACTAAGTTATTATTAAAATTAAAAATAATGATAAGGATTTAAAACAATGAGAGAGGAAGAGTATAAAAAGCTACAGCTGTTATTATTATTTTAATTGGTTTTGAAAAAATGCTAGAGCTATGGGAAGAGGAGGAAAAATACATGGATATGGAAGTATTCAGATGAAGATCCAGCAGGATTAAACTTTACTTTGAGTTTTAACAAAGTATTATTTCAAGATTTCAATGATCCTAATAGATATAACATACAAAGTGATTAAAATTGTAATTGGTTAGTAATATGTAAGATACACATTAATGCAAAATTAGAGAAATGAAAACTATTAAAAATACATTCTTAACAGTAATATTTCCAACTTTTAGAAACATCCCATTGCATTTAAAGGAGAACTGTTTTAAAATATTAACATACTTTGAAGATTGTTCAGACTTGGTTGAAGTCAATAAGGAAATAACTGACCCACCCTTAAGAACTGTAAGAAAAATATTTGATACAAAAAAGCAGCAATTTAACAATATCCCCCCCCTAAGGTGAGAATATATATTAAAAAAAATTTGAAATATTTCTAAAGTGATCCACTAAAGAGAATTGAACATATATAATTTTGCAAAATGATATAAAAGAGAGTACATGGATATAAAAATATAAATGTGAATTGGCAAGGAAAGCTGTACGAGACAATAAAAGTCATAAAAATATAAAACAAAATATTGGTATTGAAAACAAAGTTGCTACTGTAATAAGAAGATAATATGAAACTATTAATAAAAAGAGATGACATCCTGAAAGTATGTAAAAGCTCTATAAAGAATTATATAGCAATAAAAAACAAGAGAATAAAATATTTGCTACAATTATTCCATCTTCTAAATTAAATGTATTTTAAATGATGAAAGGAGACTTGCAATAAAATCTATGAAGAAGGAAAAAGCTCCAGGAAATGATATATTAAAAGAAGCAGGTGCAGAAATATAATTTTTTTTTGCAAAGTTATATACCAAATGATGAAATGGTAAAGATGTTCCAGATGGTTAAAGAATGTAGTAGTAATAATGGTCTTTTAGAAAAGTGGTAAAAAATATTAAAAATTGCAGATCTGTCAGTCTTACCAATGCTACACAAGATCTTCATTAATATAATAACTTTGGATTTTAATCAACAAGAAGAATAAGTTGGATTTAAAAGAGATCATAGCACAGTGTATCACATCCAAGTATTGAGAGACATCGGAGAAAAAAACCAAATAATATTGTACCGTTTATTTATATATGGTGCAAATATATTGGCATTTGGTAAAAGCTAAAAAATAAAAGTAAATTTAGATTTTTCTTTTGACTATAATTTTTTTTTTTTTTTAAAAAAAAAAACCTACAATGAAAGTTAAATTATTCATTCATATTTTTTTAAATGTAATTAGAAATAAAAGTAGAATTGGAGAGCACAAAACAATTCCAAAAGTAAAAAAAAGATAAGCTAAAAGAAAAATATTTTAGCTAATTAAAGATGGCCAAAAAAAAACTTGATAAAAAATGAGAACTTAGTAATTGAAAAATGATAAAGACTGTATAAGATTATAAACACAAAACGCCATGATAATAGCATGCGCAGAAGTCTGAAAACTGGGCCTCTAGTATAAAAAGGCAGAGACCAATTTGAAGAACATCTTGTTCGGTCTTGGATAACAATAATATATCCAAGATCACTCTACACTGAAATAATTTGGCATGTCGGAATGAAACGGAGCTTCTGCGGACATCGTGCCTGAAGATGTACACCAGAAAAGCCTTCGTGACCAACTAGGAGAATGGACCACAAGATCAACTAATAATCAAAGGCCATGAGCTCATTTTAACCCTGAAAAACTATGCATAGTTATCTACAACCATCATGAATTCACTAAACTTACCGGTAAGTTATGCTTCATTACTCCTGATTGTGATCAAATTAAACGTTTTCAAACAGTTTCTAAAAGTATGTTTAAACAATCCCGATAGAGACATTAATTTTCTTGTACAAGAGACATTAATTTTTAAGGAACTTTCTAGAAGAAATTTGGTAGTGAACAGTAATTGTAAAATTGTTTTTTATTAATTGATTCACATCTGAATTAAGTGTGTTCTCTCTAAATTATTGGATAAATAATTTATTTCAAATATTTTTTTAATCTATTAGAATAAAAATATTTCTAATACCAATTTTCATTTGTACGTTATTAATAATAGTTATTATTTTTTATTATTAAATTTATTATTAGTTTAATAAGATTTAAAATGTAATTTACCTTTGCCAATATGTTTGAATAAGCCCAGGAATAATAATCTTAAAAAAATAATTCTTGTTATGGTATGATGTAATACCGATTAGTTTAAAAGTATTTTTCTTTTTTTATTCGTGAGATGTTATTTGGCAATTTCAGCGGACTCTTTAGAATAAAAGGTCCTGGTGCCCATATTAAATAAATTAAAAGCTGATTTTGTCGATAGCATAATTCTCAACAATTAATAGGCCGAGTTGATCAGGAAATATAGCTATGTTTTTAGAATAGAAATATAACTTTCTTCTTTTTGACATAACTTGATCAACTTGCATGCAGTTTATATTAGCATGTAGAGGCCTAGCAAAATGGAAAATGTTATAATATGAACTGGACATTATATTATGGATTTTCAGATTATGATAAGGTGTTGGATTTTGTATGAATTTTTATGGCAATAAAAACATTGGATTATGAAGATAAAATCCTAGAATATTAGCATATTCTAAAAAATGTTTTTCAAAATGCAATACAGTGATAAGGTTACATGGTAATTTAAAACTATTGATTGAATTAATGAAATTATGGATGCCCATTTACAAATTACTTACAACAAACAAAATTATGATTGAAGAATAAAAATGTTTGTTAGTTTTTAGTGCATTATTCATCCACTTAAATAAAAGCATTTTTAATATTTGAATACAAGTATAATGTATATACTAAATTTTAGATGTAATTAGAGGGGATTTGAAGATAGACATTCAAGCACTCTTCAATTATCCATTCCATCTTATAATAAAATGTTTTATATATATATATATGAACTTCATGCACAATCATTTATGAGATTTTTTAAATTTATGAATGCTGCACTTTTTAAAAAAGCAAGTTTTAGTTAAACAATCAAGAGAAATTAAGATTTCATCCCTTATTGGTTTTTCATTTTATTTTAGTTAGCTGCAATTTTTTTTTAGTGAACATTAAATAAAAGTAATTAAAAAAATATATACTTCCTTCTAGTTGCATCATTGAACCAATATCAAGGCTTTAAAATTTTACCTGATTACACTGAACAACAGTCTGGACAACTGTCAAATATTTTATTGTCACATTGGATTGTCATTGATAACTAACGTGCACAAAATTTAAAGAAAATCCATTTGATAGAAATATGTCAAAAATTGGTTACAAGATTTAACTCAGACATGCAAACAGGATAAATAGATTTAATTCATTCCCATTATGATTTTGGTCAGTATTCAATATTAAAATCAGATGATGGTAACCATCAATTTTATAGGCTCTCTAATCTTGAATCATTTTTGGCATAGAATTCTTTTCACTTCTGGAATAGTTGGTAATTCATATGGGATAGCTTCTAGGGAAATTAATTCAGATCAATTGACTTTAACTTACCAGCAACAAACACTTTTAGTCACCTTTTGTAAAACAGCTATTTTTCAAAAGTTCAAAGGTGAGTCCATTCATCCGCCCATAGTATTAATAGATTGATCATTTGATACAGTTTTCTAAATGGTCTAGTGCCACATTTTGTACTTTACATATCATGATTTCTTAGTCTATTTAACTTCCATTCCATCTTAAAGAGCCAATACACATGATTGAGTGAAGGATAAATAGATTGAAAAATTTTGAATTCAAATCCCTCTATTTACATATTCAGGAAACATTGAGTATAAGGAAATAAAATATTGCTTTAGACTTTCATATATTACTTTATTATCTTTAACAGTAATTTGATAAAGTACATAAATTTTCAAAAATTATTTGCTTCAGTACATTTTATTTTGTCACTTTCAGGTAATTCAATTGTACTGGTAGTTTAGAATTTACAGTATAAATTTCTTAACTTATACTTTAGGAAATAAGCTATTACTATAATCGATGACAAAAGGATTAGCTATTAAATAAACCAAATTTTGTATTATACAACAAACCCAAATTTACTCATAGAAGATGGAACTCATACCAGCCCCAGAATCTAATTAAATAGCTCTAGTGAGCTTATTGACGTACATACAATCATAAGTATTTGTAAAAGCATCCTGTTTTAAATTAAAAATTGAAAATACTCAAAATAAAAATACACAAGCCACTGAAAACACCTATAATCTCATATTTATCCTTATACAAGCCACACATTGTATATAATTTTGACTACTATTTATTTTATCAGTAATCATTTTCAACTGCTATTGCTCCACAGCAGAATAAATGTCTCTCTAAGTTTTACTCAGTTTCTCTCACTTATCTATAACAGCAAATTTATTTCATTTATCCATCTGTTACATGATCTCTTTCTAGGTATTTTAAAATGTCTTGATATATATAGTTTAAATTTTAACTGTCAACCTATTATCATTACTTCTAGCATTAGGTTTAACGCAGCTCCATTTCAGTTTTTAATTCTTTCAATGAATTCAGTGATATTTGTTTGTCCTCTCAGTTCCATCTATATCTAGTTTTCAATTTCTTTTTGTTACTTTTAACATACATGTTATTTTGTTAAGTAATCTGAAATTTCTGAATTTCTCTTCTCCTAAGTATTCAAAACTCACATCAATAAATAAGAACTATTAAAAACATCGAATAAAATTGTGAAGGTTTATGATTCTCAAACAGTAAGAAAATCATATTCTATATTACATGGAAAAATAAAAGAACCACAAAAGAAAAAACATATAAAGCTACATGGGCATATCAAAAGTCATGAGATACTGTACTGGTCAATGCCTACCCTGTAATTTTCTACCAATGCATACAAAATCGAACATGAGGTTACTGGCATGCATCAAACTATGGCGCCATAATAAACTCAATATTAAACTCTAAAATGAATGAATTAAAGCTATTTAATTGAAGTTTTAAATGAGAGAGATCAAACCAAAGTTGGTGATATTTTCTGAACTCTCCCTTACCAAACTCTATTGCCATGCTAATTAATATAATGAGGTTGGTCATAGCATACCTTTGAAAAGCAGAATTTTAACCTTGTCTTTATGCACCACTTTCGAAAAGAGAAACTCCCCCTCCCCCCAAGTATATACTACCATCAACGAACATACAAAATACAACAAAAAAGTAAAGAAAAAATACCATCATGACAACAAACTTCTAATAATTCGATACAAAATCATCCCATAGGCTTTGGTCAGTCAACTCCTTATCTCAGGCAAATAGTGGATTAATATATTATTGGCAAATTTGTATAACCTTGTTGGAGAGAGAAATAAATAAAATGAACATTCATAAATGAATAATTTAAATGAAAAAAATATTTATTTTTCCCAAATAAACCGATCACCGTTTACACACATAAATAAACTATATTTGATTAACATAAACATTGTAATAAAGAAAAACCCAGAAGCATACTGATTTACATTAAACACAGAACTCCTCTCCCTATTTTCATCTAAATACTTTTGAATAACATGGTCTGAGTTTTAACCCCCCCCCACACACACACACAGATTGAGTATTTTGATGCACATATAAGCACATAAACAAAAAAAAAATTAAGTAATCTTTTTCAAAAATGGATTGGATATCTACATTTGTGTTAAAAGCATACAAAACAACAAAAAATATTTATATACATACATATCCATCTACAAGTCTTCCCAAAAATTAGTATGGGAAAATATTTAATTCAAATATTTTACTGAGAAACTAAGTAAAATATATGTATTACATAGCAGTGGCATAGAAGGGCTATCATATTTCTCAACTTTCTATCAAAAATCTTTGTAATAATGGTGGTGTCCATCGAAGGGATTGATCTCACCACTCTGTATGGCTTTTTGCCTATAATATTTTTCCCAGATCAGCTGTTGCTATCTCCTTCTCTTTCTCTCTTTATAATGGCATTATTATATATTTTTATTATTTTTGCAGAGTATATTATTGTACATTGTTTAAAGGCATCCATAGTAAAACTCAAAACTAAATAACAGTGAATACAGAAGAACTACTAGGTTATAGTTTTTCTAGAAATCATATTAAAAATGTTTGAACAACAAGAATTTCATGAGACACAAAATTCATTACAGCTTATAAAAGTGAATATTGTCTATTTATAGGAAATATGGCTATTATTATAGTGAAATAGGAAGCCTTTTCCAAACTTTTTTCAAAAAACTTCTTTTTCTGTAAATAATTTACCAAATTAATATTTTATAACAGTATAAATAAGCAAGATAACCATTGCCAAATAACATTAATTCGTATTTAAAAATATATACTTTTTATAACAAATAACATAACCCTTGTTAGCTTCAATTCAAGTCATCACAGAGGCTTTCCTTCAGAAAAAATATTGTCATTGTATTTCTTTAATTTCCTTTATACAGTCTTCTATTACAATATTTTGCTATTTTGTAAATGTGTATAGTTTTAAAATACTGTTTTTTTTAATTAAAAAGGTAAAAAAAGGTCTATATAATTGTAGTGGCAAAAGAAATTCTAACCTCTTCTCTTTGATTAATTTTTTTGTAAATCATTTCAAAACCATTTGTGAGATTATTTTGAGATAAATTTTGAAATAATTAAAAAGTTGTATTTTGTGTGTGGAGTTTATTAAAATTCATGATTATTTTTGCACAATACTTGTATAATAGTTATTAAAAATCAAAAGTATGCAATATGTTTTACTCTTAAAATAGAAATAATCTATAGTCACATGATCACCATTTTTATGCTGACACAAGCTATTAACCCAGAAACAAAACTCTTAATACAGCAGTGCTACTTAGAGCAATCTGGAGTAATCAATGGGTGCAGAAATGTTATTGCATAAAATTACTATCTAGTGCCTACTTGTCTAATATCCCCAGACTAGTTTCTAGCTTGTGGCTATCATCACTGTGAAGCTTTGGCTCTGAGAGCACTGCACCTAAATCTTAGGATCTAATACAACCCTCTAGCATCCATCTTTTATCTTTTTATTTATTTTAGTTAACTATAAAGCTTAGAATCAAAATAAAAATGCAATAATGTTTTTAATTCAAGCTCATTTGCTTATATAGTTGTATAAATTTAAACTCAGTTCAGCATTTATGCTTTTTGGTGTCTTTGGTTCTTCAATAATCTATAGTTACCATAATCCTATTAAGCGGGATTGGTATTAAACCAATAAACATCACATGATCGCCATTCTTTATGCTTACACAACAGAGGCAAAACTCTCCATACAGTAGCACCACTCAGTGCAAGCCAAAGGAATCAATGGATGTAACATCCCTACTTAATGCCCTACTCATCCAATATCCCCAGATTAATTTTTAGCTTGTGGCTTTTATCAGTGAGGAGCTTTGCATCTGTGTGCATTGCACCTAGATTTTAGGATTTTAGTTAACTATAAAGCTTTGAATGTAAAATAAAATCATAATAATCTTTTTAATTCAAGATTATTTGCTTGTATATTCATATAGATCTGAACACACTTCAATATCTATACATTTTGGCGTCTTTGGTTCTTTAATAACCATGTCATGATAATCCTATCAAGCTGGAGTGGTATTGAACCACTAAACATTACATGATTACCATTCTTTATTCATATACAAGCTGTTAACACAGAAGCAAAACTCTCTAAACAATAGCACCATTCAATGCAAGTCAGAGTAATTACTGGATGCAGGAATTTTATTTATTCTGGCTTGCACTGAATGGTGTTACTGTATGGAGAAGTTTGCCTCTGTGTCAACATCTTGTGTTAGCACAAAGAATGGTTATCATGTAAGGTTTACTGGTTTAATACCAATTCAGCCCAATAAGATTATGATTACTGTGATTAATAAAGAACAAAAGACACCAAAATGTATAAATGCTAAATTGAGCTCAGATCTATATGATAATACAAGAAAATGTGTTTGAATTGAATTGTGTCGTTATTTTGAATTCAAATCTTTATAGTTAACTAAAAAGATAAAAGGGGGCCTACTGGAGGGTTGCATTAGATCCTAAGATGTAGTAGCAGTGCTATCAGATCCAACAATCCTTATTAAAGCCACAAGCTAAAAACTAAGCTGGTTATATTGGATGAGTAGGCATAGAATTTTATGTACAAACCTTCTTGCATCCATTGATTATTTTGGCTGAGACTAAGTGGCATTACTGTATGGAGAGTTTTGTCTCTGTGTTAATAATTTATAGTATAATGTTTAAAAAACTATGGCATTCTAATCACCCACTATATGAAAATGATGTTACATTATTGTGGTTATCATATTAGAATAATTTGAGATATTCTGAAAGTTACAAAACAATTTTAATATTTTAAAACAGAATTTGATGGATTTATCAGAGATGAATATTTTACAGCTCAAATTTTAAATACAAATTTCACTAAAAAAGACTTTGTTTCCTTTTCTGAAGTCATAAATACTCTGCCAACCATGCAACTGTGAATAAGTCATTTGTTTTCATAACAAATTCATTTTTACTATATTTACAAAGTTCAAACATGCATTGCTAGAGTTTTTTTTTTCATTTGCAAATGTATATGACTACCAAATCATGTTCAATTTATTGAATTCTGACATAGAATAATGTGTTTAATATTAAAATCAAAAGTTGAAGTTTACAAAAAGTCTCACCAGATGCAACAATTAAATTTTATTACATTTCTGAATAGTTGAATGATGTCATAATTAACCCATTTACAAAAATAGAGATGATTTACTTATAAAAACAGTGCTTTTTTTGGTTTAAATTTTCAAATTTAGGCTTTTATTTGTGCCTCACTCATCTTAATTTCATCATATCACAAACATCCACAAGCACAGAAATAGGATAACTCTCTCTCTCACTATGCATGCATTTCGGAAACAAATTTTAAACATCTTCTGACATTCATAACCATGTTGCCAGCTTATTACCTTCCATCACATCTCCGTAATGCAAAGTAGTGACTAGTTGTTTTTTTAATCACAACCATTGCATTGTAGATTTATATTTCCAACTTTTTAGGGTTTTTACTAATATCTTTTTCAACTCAACAAAATCCGTTCATCCATCAGCCACTATTTCTAACTTGATTTGCTTTATTTGAATTTAATTTATACGTTTGTTTGCCCATGAATTAATTAATCAAAAATGTATATATCAAATAAAAAAATACAGTTTTTAATAACTCTAGGGTAGCAAACAATTATTAATACCTGTTCTGGATGTATTTGGAGTATATAACATTATGTAATGCAAGTTTGCAAAGAGTTGTTGGTGTTTGAAGAGTATGTGCACAGAAAAATCAAATGTAATCTTTCTTGCTGTTGTTCCCTGATACGTGTTCTCGGCCCGAAGGCTAAGTCGATATTTAGCCAACAAAATATTATGCGAAAGTAAGACCATTTCTTCATCATCGGTGTTACAATGGCATTATTTGCAATCCTCTATAAATTTGAATTAGGCCCAAACCATTAAGATATTATAAATAAAACCGTAATTTCAAATACAAAGTTAAATATTTCATAAACCCAAACTTTTCACACTGTTTAAAATTTCTCATAATAATTTCCATTAAAAATAAATAAATAAATCAAATGACGTTACTTCAAATGGCTTTATTTTATTAAATGCGAGTTCATAAGAAGTTCGAGCGTGGAATTATGATGCGATGCGATGCGATAAATCTTATGCGCGAAAATCTGACACACTCGCTCAATTTAAAAAAATGACAAAATTGTAATAAAAAAAACTCGAAAGAAATTAATATAGTAGAACAAAATCAGTTACATATTTATAATTAAATTAAGTATCATTATTAGCAATCATAAAGGTGACATTTGATTTTTAAATTAAAATTATTCTAAAATAGGAGAAGAGATAATAAGAAAATATTTTTGTATTTATATATTTTTCATATAAATTTTATTTTTTAACGCATTTAGTTGTAATTTTTTAAAGCTCACTCTGGCAGGGGTTTGTTTTTTCTCAGAGAAAAAGAACTTCTGGAAAGGAAAGAGAGAAGTCAGTAAGGAGAAATAAGAAACCTGAAAACAAATGTATCGGCAGGTACATTAATGTGATGAGATTTAATAATTGTGAATAAATAAATTCTTATTAAACGTTTGCCAGTACACTGATGTCTAATCATTGGCTACTAGTTATCTAATCTCTAGATAATTGGTGTTAAGTTTTTAAGCAGTAGGACCTGACAAAAATCTCTCATGGCCCAGATGTAGCCCACAGGTCTGGGTTGCTGACCCCTCAGTTAAAATAAAACTTATTTTTATATTTAATCAAAGGACCGTCATAACAATTGAAGTATATTTTTTGGGGTTTTCATTCAACCATAGTTCACACATTGAAGGTTTATTTACTGCATTGGAAATAATGGGTTGAATTTCGATCAAGAATCTTTAGCTCTCAACTCTATCACTATGCCAATTCACACAGAGTTTAAAATAATGTAGATGCGGTTTTAAATGATAAAGTACTTTTACAATATATTAATTCCCTCGAAAAAAATATTCATATCAGATATACAGTTATATATTATAATATTATAATATACGCACTTTTTATGGTCTATAATGTTACAAGTGATCATAATCAGTCAACATCACATGATCACTATTTTTTGCATCTATTAATTAGTCTGGCTGGCACTGAGTGGCACTACTATATGGAGAGTTTTGCCTGTGATCATACTCATTTAATGTGTAACGACTATATTCTAATAAAAACACATATACTTACAAACTAGATATTTATTGCATAATTTCTATTAATATATATATATGCGGGTATGTAGTAGATATTCATAAGCCTATCATTTTTAATTTACTACAGAATTAAATTGGTTTAAGCAAAGGCAAAACAGTATTTACAAAAATTGAATTCAATTTTTCGTGTGTGTTTGAACTTACGTATATACACCCACAGACAAATACTTTTCCATATATGCACTATTGCAAAAATAAATCTAGATGGGGGGAGGGGCATATTAAATTGGATTTTATTAATGTAAAAGAATGATTAGCATAAACATTTAGTTTTGTTTATATAATTATAAAATTCCTCTTTAATATATAATATTATAAAATAAAAAAAGGGGGCGGGGGGAAGGCCTATTATTCGTATATAAACAATGACTTTCATTTGTTTTTGAGAGGAGTGGAGGAAAGGCTTCTAAAAGGTACGTAAGATTTTATGTGGTCCTCTAACCTTAACTATAGGTCTGAATTATTCTTCTGGATTGCATTTATATTTTATTAACACATATATAAACGGAATCTGGTAGTTTAGTTGTGAACGCTTATTATGGAGCACCCCAGGGGGGTTTAGTGCAAGTGGAATGTCAGATCTGAGGCAAAATATCCTTGGATCGACTCCTGTTCTTGCACTTTAAACCCTCGACCTTTTTATGAACTCACGGACAATAAAATCATTCTATTCTATTATTTTTTATGGTTTAGAACAGACATTTTAGACCAATCTTTTTAAAGATAAACAAGTAATATTAATCTGCCTAATTGAATTGATCAATTAAAGAATATATTAATTTATATATATATTCTTTCGAGAAAGGGTAAAAAAAAATCAAAAATATTTCTAAATTAAAATAAAGTATTTTTTTAAAAAAATTAAAGCAGTTCAAAACAAATATATATATATTTTTGTTTTCTGCGAAAGAACTTATATTATTATAAAGACATTTCATAATTAAACTATTAAGAATTCTCACAAGTCTACTTAAAAAAGAATGAATGTTAAGAAGACAAAACAAAAGCCAATACATCAGTTTTATGATTCCAAATAATCTGTAAACTCAACGAGATCTTAATGAAATAAAAAAATAATATTTGATTACTAGATGTTAGTCGATAGATTAGCTGCCAACAAAATGTCATTGTGGGTGTGAGAAGATATATTTCTGGTTATTTTCCTATATAAGCAGAGCCAATGTTATTCATGAACCGTACATTAAAACAGGCAAAACTCACTATACGTATTGCCACACAATCATGTGATGTTTATCGGCTTAGAACCATATATTTATATATCTATAATTTTTATTTCAACTTCGTTGTTTATCTGAAATAACTTTGCATAGTATGTTAGTGTACCTGGTGAAATAAATTATTTTTTAAATTTGTTTTCTGTTCTGCTTAGTGCATTTACGGTGCCGAGCACCATAATTATCTATGCCCTTAATAGTATATGATTACAGTTCTCTGTACAAAAGTGCATAAAACACAACAGACAATGAATGTAATAAGAATCCTTCACCTGGTATAATGACATAGTAATTTAAGTTAGTATATATCTATACATGAAATACAGGCATTCTTCATATACCTGGAGCTTAATTTTAAATATAGGGGATTTGAACTCAGACTTTCAAAAACACTTCAACTATCCATATTATCTCATGCCCCTGATACACATGACCACACACACACAGAAAAGGTAAATAATCACCAATATACATATTTAATGCTGATAGTTGGTCCAGATTATCATCTGCCCCCCATATATATATACTCAAGGACAGGTCTCAATCCACTCCAACATCCAACTCTTCAGCCATCCATATCATTGAAAATCTGATGATACCTAAATCCCATCCTGATGCCAATAATATTGTTATGCCCATGTTGACCTCAAGTCACTCTGACCTCTCATGTATAGGATCTTATCCATTTAAATACACAGAAGAGGGATGGGTAGGATACAAACTTAATGTATAATATTTGAAATACAGGCATTCTTCATATACCTGAAGCAATTCAGACTTTCAAGAACCCTTTAACTATCCACACTATCTCATCCCACTGATACACATGACCATGTAGAAAAGATAAATAGTCACCAATAATCTTTTCTGTATGTGTGTGGTCATATAGAACAGTGATATAAGATAGAGTGAATAGCTTATGGGTGCTTGAAAGTCTGGGTTCAAATCCCCTACATTTAAGCTCCAGGTATATAAAGAATGCATGTATTTCAAATATTATACATTAATCCTATATCTGTATTTAAATGGATAAGGCCCTATACATGAGAGGTCAGAGTGACTTGAAGTCAACTTGGGCATAACAATAATATTGACATCAGAATGGGATTTGGACTTCATCAGATTAGAATTGGAGGTAGAAGTGGATTGAGACCTATCTATTAAAATATGAAGATTTGCTATCTTAATATAAACTGAGCACTAGTTATGTATATATGTGGGAGATGATTTGGACCAACTGATGAGTGCTGGTTCAGCACAAAATACATTAATTGGTGATTATTTATCTTTTTTACATGGGTGTATTCATGTGTATCAATGGTTTGAGATAGTGTGGATAATTGAAGGGTGCTTGAAAGTCTGGATTCAAATCCCTTATATATCTTTACATAAAAATAAAAAATCTTAGAATAGTGTTAGTGATTTCCCCATCATCAATGCTTTGGTAAAACATGGATTTTTTTTGATGTTAGATAGATGTAGGCTTGTAAACAAATTTAAGATATTATCTTAGATTTCACTTATCAAATAATAATAATAAAGTTTGACTGATGAAAATGACAAAATCAGGTTTAATTCATGGATCTTAGGTTCAGATCCAGCTCTACAGATTGTACATCAGAGTGACAAGATTTTGAGAATAATAAAATTGGCCTAAATTATATAAAAACTAGATTATAAAATATTTAATTCTTTTTCTGTTGAAGGCAGATTTCGGGATCAAACTTTTCACACAATAAACTTTCTTACACTGTTTAACTTTAAAAATCATGTTAGTAATGCAGTATTATGTTGTGCTTAATATGTTTCTTCAGTGTTAATATCAGAATATGTATCTATAACAAAATGCCACTTTTTTACATTTATTTTCGATTTCGTAATAAACCATGAGTTGATTTTGACTAGAGATTAAAAGCTAGTCTGAATATTAATTGAATGATACTTTTACTTCTGGTCACTGTCTTTTAACAAAGATCTGTTTAAAAAAATTGTATAAGACATTACTTAAAACATATTTCTTAATGAATATATTTACAAAAAGTTGCTTTTTTACATTTTTGGTTCAAAGATCCAATTAAACAAATTAATAGAATAATTTTTAAAAGTAAACCAATTTGAATCAAACAAAATCAAAACATGTAAATACATTTGATTAGATGTCTGATTAAAAAAAACTGTCATCATATTCTTTCAGTTGTAATTGGTTGTGGTTAATTACACAATAGTTAAAATATTTATGTGGATCGTTGATAGTAATTACCATGTATATATAATTTTTATTTCCATAGTAAAAATCTTCAACTTAATGTATATATATATACCATATAATTGGAAATATTTAATGTGGAAAGTTATCCATTTATAATTGTTTAATTAGAAAGCACTTAAGTGTGAACAGTAGTTAATATCTGGTAAAATGAAAATATTGAAAGCATGCTGTATTAAAGCTAAGTAATATATATAAAATTACCTTTTCTGTGTGTATTTTTATTTTACCAGATATTACATTGACTCAGAAAAGAAGAAAATTAAGAACAATTGTATTACAACAGCAGTTAATGAAAACCAACTACTACAGGCCAAAGGTTAAAGAAAACTGACAGGCTTGATTGCATTCAAAAACAGAACACATTTATAATTAAACAATTTATAATTAAACAATTGTAGAATTGTTAAAATGTTTTTTAACTTTATGGCTAAATATATATGCATATTTCATATAAAGAGCAAGCTAATAGCTCTAAACAAGTTTTTCCTATAAATGCTGGAAAAGAAAGAACTTAAAGTCTCTATCTAGAATTGTCCCTACTACCAAACTAATTTCAAGCTGATGGCTCTCCTCAGTGAGGTGCTAAAATATTCATATATAAATATATGTATATTTAAAACACTAATCTTACAATTAACATTTTGTCAACCAAAAAGGCTACATATGGCTTCTTTATTGCAAATACATTTCTATGGTCATACCAAATTATCTTTGACACAAGTATTGGATCAAAAACATATTTAAAAATATGTTTTTGAGCTTACAAATAATGTTTGATTTTATTTCATTGTCATCATCATCATCATTTTAACTATTAACTACTAGATGAAGGACTCTCCAAGTTTAATCTAGTTCTTTCTAGAAGGTAACTTCCCTTATTTCATCCATCTCATTTCACATGTGATCTCTTTCCATTCCTTTCAAATCTTTTAGGATTCATTTTAAAATTTCAAATATTTATCTATTATAATCTCTTCTAGCAATATGCCAACTAATCTTTATTTTTATTTACTATCAATTTTATTTTATTAACTTTATTTCTTATACCCATTCTGTAAAATATTGCCATAAAAAGCACAACAGGAATTACTTTAGAAAATTTACATATTTTTCAAAAATGTTGTCTACTGATATATCACAGTCAAATTTCTGCACTGAACATAGTTTCTATTGTTCAATGTGTTGTCTTTAAATTTAGAATAATTCATAAAATCTTTTGAAGGCAATTTCTGTTTATGTAGTATTTTTCTACTAGCTCTGTACTTGAACAAGAGTTTTTCCTAATTTTATTTTTCATTATAATTTTTTTTTTTTTAATTATTTTTATAATCACTTATAATATCCTTAAAGTTGGACAATAAAACAATGAAGAAATATATATATATGTCTGTGTGCGCGCGCAAATTTATAATCTCAATATATTATAATTTGAAAATATAATTATTCTGTCTAAAAAAATGCTCGTTTTATCCATAACTTCTCTTTTCCATGCAATACCAGAAAAGTTACTTATTTCACCATCTATCTCACATGTGGTTTTTTTTTTTTTAGGTCTTTCACAATATTTTGGGGTTCAATTTAAAATTTCAATTGTACATCTATTTTTATCTCTTCTAAAGAGCAATATGTTCAGCTCAGAATCTTTATAAATAATAATTAAACAATATTAAGTTTTAAAAATGTCAATTAATTGACAAGTAAAGAAAATTAATAAATGCATATATCAAACTCTATTAAACATCTAGTAGTAAATAAAATGAAGTATTAAGCCATAGTGTGAGTGTGTGTCTGTAAAAAAACGAATATATATTTCTATTTTTATATTTATTTTTTATTTTTATTATTTGTACTATCTAGATATAATTTTGTATCTTTGGCAATGAATGTATTACTCCCTGAGCTATCTCTCTCCTATCTAAACACATGGAAAGTATAAATATAAAGGACCAATAAATAGCACACATATATAATGTTCAAATTTGAATTAAATCACTATTACCTAAAGTATTAACTTTTTAAAATTGAAATTAAAGGTAGGATGTGGGACAAGTGTATGGCATATGACCAGTGACAAAGATAATCTGGCTCACCCAAATTAATCTTAATTATTTACTCACCAATTAAAAATAACTAGGCATTTATTTATTGACCACAATTGGATTGTTAAATGAGTTATAAACCAGCAATCTGAATAAAATCTCAAATTGTTAAAAATCTCTCATTTTTCTTTTTTTTTTAAAAGCAAAGTTCCATGTTTTCAAACCCTGGTAATGCAAATGAGCATAACAATGAATGAATTAAAAATGCTTCAAAATAAAATAAAAGTCATTTAGGAGAAGCTCAATAGAGAATAAATAAAGCGGATTAACATGCATGCATGCACATATGTTGTCAACATCACTGAAGAATAAAAAGTAATATCAGTAAAAATATATTTTTAGTGATGGATTTTGAAATTTTGTTAATATATAAATCATTTACAAACTAGAGTCATTAGTAAAATGAAGTTCACTTAATCTCAATCATCATTATCATCTATTTTTTTAATTATTACTTCATTTACAAGTCCACCAGGTGGCACTAATAGGTGAAGCACTCTTCAGTTTATACTCCTCAAAAACCAAAATATTACTAGTTCTCTGGAGGGAGTAGTGAAGGAAAGGAATCAGCGATGTAAGGTACAGTAAGATTTTAATTATTTTTAAGAATCTTTTAAAATATGAGTAAGCATTTTGAGTATACAAGTCAAAAAGCACAATAATTACAAGAACCAAATGAAACAAAAGATGAAACCCAAGCTTGACATCCAGAAGAAAAGTAGAGTCACTGTGAGCAATCAAACAACATTGACAACTAATCAAAAGGAAAAAATCAAGAAAAATTTCTTTCCAAAATCAAAATTCCAATAAAACTGAAAATTCCATTGAAAATTTCCATTCCCAAGATGAGTACAATGATAATCTCATTAGAATAGCGGTTGATGCAGTGGAAATAATCCAGATCAATCAATCAAGGCTTAAAAATAGTCAGGCTCCTTGCTCTCAAATATTGGTTTGAACTCAACTCTCCCAATATCCTCTTCTTTGCTGAAACTAAACTCTCCACTCACTTTAACTACAGGATTTACTCCACTTTGTCCACCTTCAGTCTATTCAAGTATTCAACTGCCTCAATGTCTGCTAGAGGAGTCGCCATCCTCATTAATAAATGTGCCCCTCCCTCCACCTTTCCCATCGTACATTCTGATGCTCACTCTATTAACTTGGAGGCACAATTTGGGTGCTTTTTGTGATTTAATTATATCTGCCCTCCAATAAGACCCTCATTAAATCTATTATTCACTGAATCAACAACATCATAGCTACTGCCTCCTTTCCTATGCTTCTTTAGGGTGACTTCAACATGGGCTACCAGTCCTTTACAACCAAATATCTACATCTCTTCTCCAAGGGCTTAATGTGTGGCTGAGGCTTTTTCCCAGACCACTTCTACTCTTTCTACAACCATAAGCATCAGACCCTCATTGATTTAACATTTTACTCTCCTGATCTCCATTTCATGATTAAATTGGCCCAACTTCACACCATACCTTTTTTGGATCACAAGGCATAACACCTTTCCCTTCAACATTAACTCCAGCCCCCCAATAAACCTTGGCCTCAGAAGAACAATACAATTCCTCAACAAACAAATTACACCAATAAAACTGCTTTCAGAAATTTATATATACCTTCATAAAATCAATATTCTTCATATGGAGCCCATCTCTGCATGGATGGTATTTGTGGAAATCCTGCAAGCTGCCATCCACAAATACACATGAAATTCCTGAGGGCCATTAATAAGTTTCTGGCTCCAATGGACAAAATTGCAGACCAACTGAATGATCAGGAAAGTGGGCCATTAGACATTAGGACCATCATCCAACTGAAACTTCAATACCACAATGCTCAAAATGCCTTGGGTGATTACATCTCAGTCAAACACACCTGGAGGTACTGGTTTCCATAGGAAGTAAACTACCCCTCATCGATGGTTGGTAACAAGTCCTACAAAGGCCAGGAATTGCTTCATTTAAAAACCATTACAAGCACATGCTTCTCAAAGCTGATACTCCTCCTTTCATTATGCCATCCTGGCATCACCCAGGCCACACTACTTAACAAACTGAAAAGCTTCCCTGCCATATCCACCCTGGCCCTCAGCTCACACCCAAATTCCTGCTCTTTCACCTAAGTCAGTTCACCTACCCCATCACTCTCAACATGATCAACCAGCTGACCTTAGGCATTTACACCATCAAGGGTCTCTATCTGGTAACATTGGTCCCTTTTCTTAAGAAAGATCAGCTGCCTACTGAGCTCAAGAGTCTTAGGCTCATTTCAATGACCCCTCTGCTCATAAAACTTATTGAGTCTACCATCAAAAAGTCACTTGCTATACACCTTGCCCTTTCTGCCTCACAGTTTTCTTGTAAGGGGTGCTCCACTCTTGGGGCTGCAACACTAAACATGTTAGGCAGTCTTGAAGTGGCAGGCCCATCACTGTCTAGCTAGACATCTGGGAAGCCTTCAACTCTTGCTCCTTGGCATCTTCAAAGACCTTGACATTCCAGAAGCCTTCTATCCTTCCTCCACAATCTCCAGTCCAACAGAGAAATACTAGTTGTCCCTGGCTTCACACCTAACATATCCATCCTTCAGGGCTCTCTGCTGAGCACTTTGTTGTTCATCAAATTTCTGAATCCCTTCTTGCTCAGGCTGGACCATGACCTCCCTGGCATCCTCATTCCTGGGATGGGCAAAAACATCAAATGTCTTGCTTATGTAGACAATGTGGTCATCTTCCTTCCCTTGGTCGATCTCATTCCCAAGCTTCAACAGATTCTTACCTGGTACACTGAAACATGCAGGCTGGAATTTCACAGTGACAAATCAGTGGCCTGGAAACTTTCTTTCAGTAAACAAATCCCTTACACTTTCACCATCAAGCCACACAACTTCCTTGGGTTGCACCTCATGTTGTCTCCTAAGGACATGAGGGTACAGGTCCAAACTACATTGTATCAAACATATCATCCACTCTCAGTGCTATCACAGGCATCTACCTCTACTTTATGGGAAAGTCATCCTACTCAATCTTCTAGTATTTCCCAAAATAGCATATTACCTACCCATCATTCTATCTACACATTCCGTCACATCCAAAATCACTAATTCCCTTACACCCATTTCCTCTGGGGCAGAAAAGTAGTGGCCATCAGCCTGAAAAGAACTTGTTTTTTCTAAAAACTTCAATGGGCTGGGCCTGCACTCCAATGACACTCTTCTGATCCAGAGGTCTCACAACATTATCCTCACACTCTTAAATCACTTTCGTGCCACACTTTCATGCCAACCTTGTGTCTATCATCACTCTCACTGACACTCCTCCTCCCAATGGCAGACCCAGGTCATGGATCTCACTCATTGCCAACAAAAGGCTGGCTTTGTTACACCATCCATTGACAGCAAATTAAAGTACTAGGAGGTTTCAATTGAACCACAGACTTCTCCATTGTCTCACCTACATTCCTCAAACTTACCAATACTCAATTAATCCCCAAAATTTAAAAGGTGGTCTTTTGAGTCAAAATTTCTCAATTTCCTCCTTCTCAATTTCCTCCTCAAAATCAACTTTCACTTCCTTCCCACGAATCAATTTTTGGTCAACCTTACGGGTTTCACCAAGATTTTTCACCTATTCCCATTCTGTAAAACCGATAATGTAACCCTCCAGCACTTTCTACTCAAATGTCCCTTTCTGCTTGGAGTGAGATGTGTCAACAACTACCTTTCATCGCACAGGAATATCATCTTCAATCTCCAAGAATCCATAGAAACAGAGGTTTTTGCAACATCAGACTATCAGTTTTCCTCATCTATGCACTTTGGCTACTTTGGTGTGCTACTATTTTTGATCAAGAGATTACACTCAGTGAATCAAAAACTATTGAACCTAACTCACTCTCTCAAAACCAGAGATACCAAACTAGCGCCACCTCCATTCCTCACAAACACTTGGGCAATCCTTCAACTCCCATTCTCTCAGCCTCTGTCACAGGACTCAACTATTTAAATGTTTGTGAACCATGCAGTCACTCGCTCAATGAAGATGTGAATCTGGACTCGCAACCAAAGACTTTTCTTGGCCTTGACTACACCCCCTTTTCACTTCCCATTCCCTTTTCATATGTATCCTTTCTCTCTCACAGTGTTGCTCCTGAATTTTCATTTTACCATGTAACCACTTCTTTGTAAAACATTTTTAATTGTATTTGTATCTGTTTTTTTATGAATAAACTTTCATTACTGAGAAAAAAATAGTCAAAATAAAGACAAACCAACAAAGATCTCTTTTAATGAACAAAATTTAAATAACACTAATAATCCCTCTGAAAATATTGATTTTTTCAATAAATATTACAATTATTCCTTTAACACAGAGGGTGCTCCATTGGAAAATAGTGAAGCTACGTTATACAAGCATAAGATATTTTCAATAAATATTACAATAATTTCTTTCTTTAACACAGAGGGTGCTCCATTGAAAAACCGTGAAGCTACTTTATTTAAGCATAAAATTATTCCAAGTAAAAATACCCAAAAAAAGGAAAAATAATATGAATAGTATCAAAATCATGTTTCACATGACCAACTAGGAACATGAAGGAATTGGATGAGAGAGAAGCTATAGTTAAGGCACAACTATTCAAAGCCCAAATTTGAATGTAAAAATGAATTGTAGGGAAATCAAATTTTCCAGATATCTCTCTCACTAGTAAAATTACTTCAACCAAGACCAAGGCTAGTTTACCACAAGACAAAGCCATACACCCTGAAATACCAAAACACACTGTTTTAAATCCACAAATCCAATGACAACAAGCAAACTTATGCTAATATAACTACAAAAACCTAAATAAAATTAACACTTCAACCAAGCAAAAGCAACCGGCATACTTAAACACCATTGACATTGATGCAGACCAATATTATTTCCCTACAGATGATCATAATGAAGGCAATAATACCAACCCAAATCTAACACAAGACAACTATAATTTAAATGTTTATGAAAGCATTAGTGAACAATACAATGATAGATTACCATACAATCTCTGTAAATCCTTTTCTCATTTTCATTATGAGTTCTCATTGATTTTAACTACCACAAATAAAAAAATGTCAACTTTTTACTTTTCCAGTAAATGAATTCTTTGCCATGATTAAGAAGCAAAACCTTAGTAATGTAATTAACAGAATTATCCATCACCCAAAAATAAGTATTTTATTGTTGAATTTGTGAATCAATTCCAAAGACAAGCTTTTAGAAACAGCCACCATACTTTAAATGGAAAATTATTCATTAATATTGATATGAGCAAGCAATCTAAGCTTATGGGATTGGTAAGGAATTATCATATTTATTTCTCACAATAAAATCTTCAAAGCTTACTAGGTCATTATGGGAAGTTAGAAAATTTCAAATTTCTATGGGGAAAAAATATTATCTAACAACACATCTTTCATATTAACCCTTGCATAGAGAGAATGCCCAATTTACTTATCATTCTGTGGCATTCCACCTCAGTGTTTTCTCTATGGGGACAGAAGCCCCTCATTAAACAATGTACAACTAATATTTGCGAAAAGTGCCAAAACCTCAAGAGAAAAAATCACAAATGTAACTTACAGAAAGGAGTTGTACTTGTGAAAGATAATCCTTCTCATCACACTCAGGACAAACAAATTTTGAAAAGTGATGAACTAATGGAGAATGATAGAAGAAAACCATATATTAGATGGTGAACCTCTGATGGCAAGGAAACCAGTGAGGTAGAAACAACACAAACAAATTATAATCCAACATAAGAAATCAACCATTCCATCATTCATGAAATCAAAGCCAAAAAAAGGAAAACAATAGACTCAACTAGTTCTCAACAGGATGATAATTCATCATTTTCAGATATTATTCATGATCAAACTAAAACTACTACTCTCAATCCAAATCTAAAAAAACCAAGAAATAAAAAAGACAAAATGTAGAAAAATTCTTTAACATCAACAGATGGGGTGGTGACTGATCAGCTGAAGTCCAATCAAATCAATAGTGATAATCTTGACATCATTCCTGAAAGCCAACTATATAATTTTATCTGCTATCAGAATGACTAATTACACTTTTGCTTTGGCCATGTTTGATCGCAGTGCAGTTGTTGATTAAAGACATTAATGTATGAGGCCTAAATCCCTTGGAATGGGAGTTCACAATCAAGAACTGGATTGCCTTCTCACCCCTACATATACTATGTCTATCTGAGATGAAAATGTATTCTCATTCCAATCACAGAATCAATCAATTACTTGAAAAATTTAAACCATTTTATCTCCACCTCAGCATGCTCGGGTGTAGCTTTTTTAATTAACAAAAGACTTTCACTTTCTGGTTTCAAAATTTTATACTTAAGCAATGAAAACTGAACTTTTGCTTTGGACTTTTCTCCCTTAACATAATCTACATAAGAAATTCCCCAACAAACATAATCAACTTGATTCACATAATCAACCCTGTGCTTTATTCCAATTCTTCTCCCACCATTTTATTCAGGGGACTTCAATATGGTATACACTGAATTTAATCACAAATACCTCCATCTTATCAACAATGTAATGTTATGTGGAGAATGCTTCCTCCCACCAAATTCTTTCTCATTTTATACAAAATCCACAAGAACTCTCATTAATCTCATGTATTATATGTCCAAACTACATCACTTAATTGAATACCATTTAACCCCAGTACTCTTTTTAGACCACCTGGCAATAGAAATAAAACTTGACTTCAATAGCAGATACACAACACAAATAAATCACAACAATACAATTGGGATGCTCAATAAAGTGACCACAACTGAATCATTTTTTTTCAAAACTCTACATCTTATTCAACAAAGTAGACATACTTTCTCATCCACCAATTGAAGCATGATTCTTGTTTGTCCAGACTATAGCCACCTTGATAGACACCCATAACAGAAAAACCCCAAGCCCAAATAAATTGCTCAAAGAAATTGAGGACATAGGGCAGAGTCTCACTAACCTGCTTCTACAAGACAAACATTCAAACAATCATGAAATTTAAAACACAATATTGTAATAGACAGTGGGCTCTTGGGGCCAGAATCTACCTAATCAATCAATACAATTGGACATGGGGTTATTTACGATGAGCTATTGGTGCTGGAAAAAATGTTCTACACCATCTATGATTGCCATATGCAGACCCAATAATGATCACAAAAGTTCATCAATTCTTTAAAAATAAATTACAAAATGCCAACTTTGAAATTGGAAAAATATGGAACACTAAAATAGATACCATTGAGTGTGTCATCACGGAAAAATCAATTTTTAACAAATTAAAATCATTATAGAGTATATACACCCTGGTCTGCATGGTATTCCAAAGTTTGAAATTATACATCTGAGTCATTTTACTGCTTCAATAATTCTTGGAATCATCAATGTTCTAGCTTGGGATTTCTGTAATGTCATGATCTATACTCTTTTTCACTGGTTCCCTTCCTCAAAAAAAAATCCCATCTGAATTAACCAATTTGTAGCCTGATTCCCCTTTCATTTAAAACAATAGAATCTATAGTAAAAGATAAAATACAAGATCAAATACTCCAAAATCTTTCCACCTCCCAATTTGCAAGAAAGAGAACCTCAAAAAATCAAGCAATATCTAGATTCTTACTACTTATGGAACATGTCAGAAACTCTAGAAAATCTAGGCCAATTGCAGTCCAGTTAGACTTTTCCTCAGCATTCAACCCAGTTAAGCCCTCTATTATTCTCCAGACTCTCCATGAATACTCAATTCAAGATGTACATATTAGAATTATTGGAAATTAATTCTCTATTTCATATCACTAAATGCATGATTTTCGACAGGTTTTAGGCCTCATCTATCTATTCCCCAGAGATCACCTCTTAGTTCCCTTTGTTTCATTGCTTACTTAAATCCTCTATTAAGTCAGATTAAACTAAAACTACTATTTTTGTTCCAGCTCTAGGGGAGGAAGTCCATTATATTTGCTTCATGGATGATGTGGTTGTCTTTCTCCCAGGGAAGAAACACCTTGCACTACTGCAAAAAATCCATCAAAAATTACAAATTTATGGTTTGAAGATCAACCCACAAAAATCAGCAACCTGGAACATTTATTTGGGGAAAAAGGTTCCCTCATCTTTCACAGTGCAACCCCAGAAATTTCTTGGGTTCCTTTTTCAAGTCACCTTCCATTACAGATGTGACCTTTAAGAGTCAATTCTTACCTCCACCAAGAAAGTAGTAGACTATCTCTCTGGAATATACCTGTCCCTTTCAGGGAAAACCTCCCTTTTAAACATGTTGATTTTCCTATGTATAAATTATTACTTACCTGCCTTTTGTTCTACCAAAAGATTCCAAAGTAAAATAAATTCATTTGCTCAAGACTGATGTGGAGAGGTAAAACAATAGTGATAAGCTTGTGCAAAGTTCAGGGATCTAAAGAGCTTAACAGCTTGGCCCTACACTCAGTCTCTACCTATTATTTACAGAAAACAATCCTTAAATTATATGCTTCTGAACAATCAATTCCCTTTCTAGTGAACTCTACCAACACTCCACCACCATTTAAAAGTAAATGGCTCAACACTACTATGTGGGATTATGTTAAAAAAGGCTACACAAATCTTTCCTACTTCATTTAAATAAGCATTTATTTTTATATAGCGCTGTGTTTACAATTGTATTACATTCAAATATCAGCCTTTCAAGCTAATTGTGTGTGCGCCTTGTGAGTGTTAATAATAAATGAATACTTTCATTTCCAATACAAGATATAGTATTTATGCAGGAATAAAATGAATCCCCTTATTCCTACAACTCAAATGCTTATATATGAGCAAATCTGAAGTACTGGCAAAGAAATCATGAGGGTAGACCACTCACTCTGAATGAATGATGTCGGTGAAATTGTCTAGAATTTACTAAACGTCACTCTAACTGAAACTTAATCATATGTAAATAAGCATTTATTTTTATATAGTGCTGTGTTTACAATTGTATTACATTCAAATATCAGCCTTTACAGGTCTATTTATATACAATTACTCTTATTGTTCATCTTGATTAACATTCTTTTTGATTAAATTTATTAATTTAATTCCCATTATCTGTTCACATTCCTTATTAGATTAATTTTCTTAGAATAAGATCTAACTTTTTAAATATTCCCATTGTTTATTTGTATCCATCTTTGAATTTAACTTAATTTTTATATTACAAACTTTATTTTTCATTTTTTAAATTCAACTTCTTTATATACATACACATATATAAATATTTTAATGTATTTTAAAATCAACATATACATTTTCCTATTTTCTTTTAAATAAATAGAAAGAGAGAAATATCATTTTTAAATCTTTATTTAATTAAATTTCTGCCCCCTCAAATTGTTGTTGTTGTTATTATTATTATTATTATTATTATTATTAATTATTATTATTATTATTTTAAAGTAATAAAACTTATACCAATAATATGCACTTATCAAAAAAAAATTCTTTAAACTTTCTGAATTAGACTTCTCTTTCATAAACTTTTATAATTAATTCTTTATTTTACTTTAATCATTTTTTTACTTTAATAATTTCTTGATAAAATAATTCCCCAGTATTTTTGTTTAAACTTCTTTAGCTAATTATAAATCCTTTTGACATTAAAATTTTATGATAAATAAAATTATAAACATGTATCACTGACCAATAGCAGTACAATATATATAATAAATATATTTATTAAATGTGTATATATTTGATTTAATGCCTTATTGTTGATCCTAATTTTAGTTCTGCATTTGAACTAATTATGTCTTTATTTACAGGATCAGATCTGATACAATAATTGATATATTAAGAAATTGAGATCAATATTAAAAACTAATTAAAATAGCATCAACTTCTATTTGAACATGTAAAAAATACAGATAAAACTGGGATACTAATGGCTTCTTTTTTAATTTTTATTTGTATAAACTGAATTCACTATCAAAGAATCAATGTTTGTTTCCAGTAAATTAAAAAAAAGGAGAAGTTTGATAATATTTGCAAAAGTTATTGAAATATTTACTAGCACAGTTTCAGTTTGTAATTCTAAAGAAAGAGTAATCAAACCACCACACGCGCCATACTATAATATTCACTTATTTGATGTTAATTAAGAGTAAATTTTTTAATCCAAGTTACAAGATAAAAAACTTTGACAAAATAAGAATGCATGTCTTCATATCTAAATGCAATTATATATACAAATCTTATGCATCTTGGAAAGAGGTATGAATATACTAAATTATCACTTTACTTAATTTCATCTCATGATTATTATTTATGCATACACAAGCTGTTTTTCACAGAGGCAAAATTCACCATACAGTAGCACTACTCGGTGCAAACCAGAGTAATCAATAGATACAGAAAGGATTGTGGATAAAATCCCTATCTAGTGCCTAGTCATTCAATATCCTCAGAATAGTTTCTAGCTTGTTGCTTTCATCAGTGAGGAGCCTTGGATCTAAGAGTACTGTACCTAGATCCTTAATACGATTAAGTCAAATAATTTTTTACTTTTGGAAAATATATATATTCTATCATATGTGCATGTGTGATGCAACTGTTCCCAAAAGCTATAAAGTGTTAATATAAAATATATAACTAAAAACAAATGAGCTGAGCACTGATTATGAAGGCAAGATCCTTTGAAAGTGCTCAGCTCATTTGTTTTTAGTTATCTATTTTATATTAACACTTTATAGCTTTTGGAAACAGTTGCATCACACACACACATGCTAGACTAGATCCTTAATGCAACTTTCCAGCTGTCACCTTTTACTTTTTTAGGTAACTATAAAGCTTTAAGTCCAAAATGAAAACATAATAATGTTTTCAGGCTAAGCTCATTAGCTTGTATAGTTGTACAAATCTGAACTCAGCTCAAAAATCATACATTTTGTTATCTTTGGTTTTTTAGTAATCACTGTCGCCATAATCCTATTGGGCAGGTTTGGTATTAAACCATCAAACATCACATAATCACAATTCCTTCTGCTTCCACACCATTTTTTCACAGAGGCAAAATTCTCAATACAGTAGCACCACTCAGTACAAGTTATGCATAAAATCTCCATCTAATGATATTAGCTTGAAGACATTATGGTTTTTTCATATTGGATTCAAATCTTCATAGTTAAATAAAAAAGAAAAATGTGGATGCTGGAAGATGGCATTAGATTCTGAGATTGAGGTGCAATGCTCTCAGATTCAAGGTTCTTCACGGATGAAAGCCACAAGCTAGCAACTAATCTGGGGATATTGGAAGAATAAGCACCAGATAGGATTTTAAGCACAAACTTTTCCACATGTATTGATTATGCTGGCTTGCACTATGTGGCACAACTGTATGAAGAGGTTTGTCTTTGTGTCTACTTACATTTCTTAGAATTTCAGCTTGACACTGTACTAGTAAAAATTTCTTGAATTATTTACATTAAGTATAACATCTAATGTTAACACATAGTAAGTGTTAACATGATATAAAAATGAACTATACATAAAAATTTAATATATTCACACTCTCTTTCCAAGATGCTTAAGTGTTGCCTATATAATTGAAATTAAATACGAAGATTTTCAAAGACTTTATCTTGTAAACAGTCAAAATAAGAATCATAGATCACATGACCCTATTCTTTTAAGCTTATAAGTTATAAACAACGAGGATTGCCAATTCCTCAACAAGCTTTGTTATAAATGCTTAGCCAGAGAAATCATTTAAAATATCTGTCAGGAACCCCCCCCAACCCTGCCCATGGTTTTGTGCTTTGGTACTCCTCAGAGAGGTATCATGGTGTCAGGGTAGTGTCAGAACCTACCCTGATTCCTCTCTGAGAAGTGCCAAAGCATGAAACCATGGTCAGGGGTTTGGGGGAGTTCTTGACAGAGACATTTTTAAGTCTTTCTCTTGCCAAGCATTTATAACAAAGTTTGTTGAGGAATTGGCAATCCTTATTGTTTTTTACTTTATCTTGTGACTTGGATTGAGACTTTAGTCTTTTTTAATCTTGATAATTGAATATTAGAGTATGGCATATATGTGGAGGTTTGATTACCCTCTCTTTAGAGTGAAATTATTTTTGTAATTCTATCATTGTTTCAATGTTAATATTTACCATTATTTAATAGTTTATTAATTAATTATCATAGATAATAATCCTTCATAGATGTTTTAATTCAGTTCATATATACATATAGATAGGTAGTTAGATAGTTAGAGATAAAGGTATATTAAAACAGCCTTTACATAACTCACTGCAATAAAAAGCACTCATACAACAATTTCCCATAATGAAACATTTGAGTTGAGGCTTGTCAGTTGCGTGAGGCTTTGGGTAAATTTCATTCTTGTTTTACATTCTACTCAATAATAGCTAAATTCCCAGTTACTCACTAAATTTGGATAGTTATTTGTGCTGCCTAGCCAGGTACCCAAATGATAAATTATATATCTGATTGGCACTTGAATTGTTTTATTGTGTCAAAGTTCAAATTTTAAGTCATAGGCATGATAGTTATCTGAACTAACACTTTTTCACTCTGAGATATATATGATAAAGAATACAAATAAAAAGATTATTTCCAGGTAAACAAAATTAATTTTACTGGATGTTGTCTTTTTATTTTTATCTTCAATTTAAAAATCTATGGAAATTCTTAAATAATAATATACAATTCTCTGGAAAAGACCAATTACTATTTGCTGGATGTCAAAGAACAGTTCAGTCTTTTGCATTCTCACCATTTTTAAAATAACTTTCTGTGCTTAAATCCTTATAAAATCTTGAGTTCGAAGTAACAGGAGACTTTTTTTAGTTCACTAAAATTCAAATCCAAGCAGTTATTGTGGAAGTTAATAGAGAAAACTTGTTTAGCATTAGGATTATCAATTTTTTCCAGGCAACATCAAAAGATAAAGTTATCTCTGTTTAAGATACAATATATTTCTATTTTTTTATCAATTTAAAAACCCATGAAACATATTCCTATTCAAATATTATTTTTATAGACAAATAAATTTATGTGCAAGCTGTAATGATAATCAAATCAGACCCTAAAAAAATTGGTTTTAATAAACTTGTAAATAACCTTCACTTTCTTGTTTCGATACCAATCTGTTATTTAGACAAAAGTTGTACACTTTTATTTAATTATCTTATTGTATGATGATTACTTACATTTGAAAGGACACAACTTTATATTAATGATGTTGATCTTCATAAAGTAATAACCATGACAACTGTTGCAGTTTCATCTAATAATTGGGATTTAAATTCTAATAATTTTAATAAGTCTGCAAACAAGCATCAGCCATTGAATAAGTAGCACTGAGAACATTTAATATTTTATGGAGAAACTAACTTCAATGTGCAAATTATAATAATAATTCACAAGTCGGAACCCAATAGAGCCATTTCAACTGACTTGGAACAAGCATTGAAATGATATGGTATTATTTACAAGCTTGTCAAAAGGACTACATTACAAATTGATTTAACATTCAAATTTTATTTCCTAGTGCAATGTCATATGAACTTTTAAATAGAAGAGATTAAGAACTTAATTATATGCATTATAATGTTGTTATAATAGCTCAATGATATTGTAATGGATGAAAGATTTTGGTTTCACATATAATGACCACAAGAAAAAGTATGCACTAGTGATCATAACTTCAGATAGTTAGTAATGTGATGGAGAATAGAAATAATAGTGAAAGATAAGGATGGAAAGTGAATGCTAAGAATAAATTGGAAGAGTATAAAATACAAGTTGAAGAAATCATGGAAGAGTTGGTTGGGGATGAGTATAAGGATTGGTGTAAAGAAGTAGAAAAAGTGGCAAATATGGTTTTAGATGAGAATATTCAGAAGAATAAAAGTAATAAAAGAATGAGAATTAGTAAAAGTGTAAAAGAGAGGAAAGAAGCATGTAGAGAATATAAGTGTGCTATTAAGTATAAGGAAAGTGAAAAAGATATTAATGCTAAATGGGAAAAGTACTTGGAAAAAAAGAAGTTGGCTAAAATAGATAATTATAGAGAGAGAATGAAATTGAATAGTAAATTGTTGGAGGATATTAATAAAAGTGAAAGAGATGAGAGTAAAAAATTTTGGAATTACATTAAAGGGAGAAATGTAGGAGGGGAAGAGATAGTATTACTAGATGATGAGAGAATAGAGTGTAGCTCTAGAGAAGATTTAGAGAGAATCTTAAATAGATATGTAATGAATATAGAAAATATGTTAGATGTGAAGGATACAGTGATAGAAAACATGAAAGCATATAGTAATGGGAATATTAGGTTTACAGAAAATGAACTGAATGAGGTAGAGAAGAAATTGAAAAGTGGAAAGGCAAGAGGTTTAGATGGATGGGCAGCAGAGATGGTAATGAATTTAGGATATAGGGCAAAAGTAAAGTTATTATCCTGTTTTAATAAGATGGCACAGAATAGAGTTTTTCCGAGTAGTTGGAGTAATACAAGAGTAAGATTATTATTTAAAGGAAAGGGTAAGGATCATAGAAAGTTAAATAATTATAGACCGATAGTGGTAACATCAGTTTTATATAAAGTTTTCTCATATATGGTGGCTAGAAGAGTTGTAAAATGGATGGAAGGGAATAATGTAGTGGGGGAAATGCAAGGAGGTTTTAGATTAGATAGGCATATAGGAGATAGTTTATTTGTAGTTACACAACTTATGGATATGAGTAGGAATTCAGGTAAACAGTTATATATGAGTTTTATAGATATAGAGAAGGCATATGATAGAGTAAATAGAAATAGATTATGGATAAGTTTAGCAAATTTGGGAATGGATGAAGCTTTAGTAGATATTATTAAGAAATTATATGAAAATATATATATATATATATATCAATTAGGGAATATAGAATCAGTTAAAGTTAAAAATGGGGTGGGACTAAGGCAAGGATGCCCTATGTCACCTATTTTGTTTGTGTTGTATTTGAGTGAAATGGAAAGAGCAATAGAAAGATTAGGAAGAGGGATAGAGATACCGTTAATAGGTAGTAAGGGAGTATATATTTTGTCAGGTTTTTTTTTGTGGATGATATATTTTTGTGTGCAGAAAGAAGAGAAGATATGGAAGTTATGCTGAGGACATGTGCAAGGGTGGGTAAAGAGATGGGGATTAAATTTAGTGAAGAAAAATCAAATATAATGATGGTTAATACTGGGGAAAGAGAAGATGTAGAATTTTTATTGGGAGATATTAAGTTAAGTGTGGTGAATAGATATAGTTATTTGGGAATTATTTTAAGTAATCAGAAAAATTATTTGGATGAATGGGAGAAAAAATTGATAAATGAAGCAAAGAAAAGAAAGGGATTGATAAAGAAATTAACAGTGTTTTCATATAATAAATATGATGTAGCTAGAATTATATGGAAGGGAGTTGCAGTAGCAGGGTTAACATATGGTAATGATGCATTATGTGTTAGTAAAGGGGTATTAAATTACTTAGAAAAAGTTCAAAGGGAAGTAGGAAGACATGCATTGGATGCAGATGTATGGACAGCAAGGGAGGCAATTCAAGGAGAAATGGGATGGTCAAGTTTTCATATGAGAGATGCAAAAAGTAAAATGAAAATGTTTGGTAGATTGCAGTTTATGGATAATAAAAGAATAGCCAAAATAGTATTTAATTGGGTTATGAGTAAAGGGCAGGCAACAAGATGGGTGAGAAAGGTAATGTGGTATGCAAAAGATTTGGATAAAGAATTTATATCAGTATATTTGTACAAAAGATGGGATGATTGTGTTAGGAGGATTGTTGAGTGTTATAGTGGTAAGGAATGGGATAAAAGAATAGATTTATTAATAAAGAATAGGGAGTTAGAGAGATGGAGAACTAGTATGGAGAGTAAAAAGAGTTTAAATATATATAGAAATAAACAGAATATTAGGTGCGAGTTAATATATGATAATAGTAAGGAAAGTAGTTTATTGTTTAAGGCTCGAATGGGATCTTTAGCAACAAGAGAATATACATGTAAATGGAAAAATATGGGTGATTTAGTCTGTAAATTATGTAAGGAAGGAATAGAAAATATTAGGCATCTGTTAATTGAATGTAAATGCTTGAAAACAGAAAGGGTACATATAATGAAGTTATGGAAGAATAAATATGAAAAAAGTGATTATACAGAAAGTGGATTATTGGTTTTTATGCTGGGTTTGGGAAAAGATAAGGGGGATTTAGATATAAAGGCCATAGAGTTGACAAAGATTATGTTGTGGAAATGGGATGGAGCAGAATATGGAAAAACTTAGACTGGGGATTGGAAAATAAAGTGGCTAACAGGTTTCTCTGGGCATAATTGTTGAGATATTCTTGACTCTGTTTAAGGAGAAGCTACAGCACATCACATCACTTGTCATTTATTTTAAGGGTGGACAGGATATGCGAACCTGAATATGCCGAACTAAACTCAGGAGAAACAAGAAATCTTAAATATTGTTTAGACAATTGAGAAATAAAAGCACTAAGACAAATGTCAGTCAAATAAATTTAAACAATTTGAAAATTTTATTAAAATGAGGAGCAATAGAATAAAACAATCTAGCCATGAATACAAAAGTGACTTAGATTTGAGTATGTTTATTTATCAGAGAGCGCACATGAGTACAACAAACATGAAAACATTGAATGCTTTGTCAGCAAATTCTCTCACCTATAAGTTTAACAAAAAATGGATAGGATAATATCTTCCTGATGGCAATGTATAAAATTACAAAAAAAAAAAAACAGCAACTCTAGTTTCCTGATTTGGAGATATGAAAACAATTACAGTCTTCTAGGAAATTAACAAAACCAGCATAAATAATCAATCAGTAGTTTATTAACTAATGCCGTTATAATGCCAAAGGACTGCTGCATGTCATACATTTAAAGCAAACATGGTTGATTTCACAAACAAAACCAATATATATATATATGATTATGATCTTATGTAATCTAAAAAGAAATCTCTTATTTCAGAAAACCAGTACAATAAAAACCGCCAGCCAAAGATTTGAGGTTCACAAGAAATACAAACTAAACATATTTACAATTAATTATCTTACAGTGAGAACTAAGGATCAGTGAGCAAATAAAAATTATGAAAACTGCCAAATCATTTAGCAGTAGTTAGTGAAATAAACAGAAGAAATATTAGTAATATATAATCTCACAATGCACTCTCTGATAATTAAAATAGAAAAGAAGTTTGGACTCTTAAAACTAAGATTCCAATGCCTATGATAAATACAACAAAAGCAAACAGAATACATACTCTAAATATTTTAAATTTAATAAACAAGTAATATAATAAAATGGGTTACTTTTAAAATTAAGCTGAGACTAAAATTCTATCCTGGAAAGAATAAAGGAAACTAGTTACCTCGATGTATAAATTCAAAAATTTAGCTTATGTCTTCCAGTGGCATATATAGCGTTTACTACATGGTGAACTCCAGTGAAGACTTTAGGTTTCAATATTTATTTAGAAGGCAGGAGGCAATGCTGTCTCAATTTTGGTATATGTTTTAAGGCATGTTTAGCAGGATGATTTGGCTCCGGGATCCGTCTTGAGTTGATCTAGCCAGACATGGCAAAAATTCTATTGAAACAGTTCTTCCTTGAATATAGATTTTTCATAGAAGTCATTATGACCACACAGCAATTCAAGCAGCCTTTAAATTGGTCTAGAAAAGTGGCCTCCAAACTAACTAGCAGCATCAGTAATCCTAGCTGGAGAGATCTCAAGTCTGTAATTCCTGGTCTCTTTATAACAACTCTTATCTTTCCAAAACATTTTTTTTAATTAGTGGTATTTTTCAACAGAGCAACACTATCTCAGTCTTAAACCTAATTAAAGATTCTTCCCAGAGTAAATTTTATTTCTAATTAATTCAAAAATATTTAAAAACAAGTCTCAGCTTAGTAAAAAAAAAAAAAATAGAAATTAATTATAATTAGAATAAGAATGCAATTAAAAGTTTGTTTACCATTAATCACTTTTAAAAAAAAACAACGGTAAATGAAAACTATCCTAGAATTAAAATCTATTAAAAAAATAGAAATGACCTAATTTTAAAGAATTAAGTATGTATGTCATTACATGTACTCTTTATAAACAAACTTTTACATAGCTTTTTTTTTAAAATTTATTACAACCAAAAGTTGGTTTTATTACTATTATTTTTTTAAAGTGATGTTTGACAGCTATAAACTATCCAGCTCAATATATTTTTTGAATACTGAAAATACCCTCAATCCAGTGCACAAGTTAGAGACTTTTGAAAAGATGAGAATGGCTAGCTATTCATGAATATAAAATTGAATATTATAAAATTTGTAATATTTTATAATATTAACATGGAGTAAATTAAAAACGTCTGAGAACAGAAATTAATGGATGTAAAATGAATAAAGAAACAACTTCACACTCTCAAACTAAGGTGCTTTAAGATTGAACTATATAATTGAATTTAAGTACAAAAGATATGATGGCTGCTCTTATTTTTTCTAAAAGTTTCTGTATTCTATTTTGGTTTGACAGTATTATTAGTACTTCAAGAATATCATTGAGGGATTATAACAACAATACAGTGTATATGCTTAAGGTGTAAATGCTTTCTGTTAGAAATTAATATGTGAATTAATTATTGTGTTTCATACCTTAGGGTTAGTTTCATCTTAAAATTATATGTATTCAAAACCATATACATTTAACAGACATAGCTTATTTATAGTTTTATTAAAATTATGATAATACATATATATATATCATATAAGATTTGAAATACCAGGCATTCTTATACCTGGAGCCTAATTGTCAATATAGGGAATTTGAACTTTCAAGCCCCTTCACTATCCACATTATCTCATACTACTTATACATATGACTACACAGTAGTATGAGATAATGTGAATAGTGAAGGGGCTTGAAAGTCTTAGTTCAAGTCCCCTTTATATATCATATAAATTTACTCAGAAAGTAATAATTTTTGGCAAGCTCTATTCATGACTTAAACTTTTTATTATGTAAACATTATTATATTTCATTATAGGAGATTTGAACAAAGACTTTCCAGCTTCCTTCAGCTATCCATTCCATCTCATAAAACTAATATAAATTATACTTGTATTCAAATATTATTATATTTTATTTTAATTCACTCTTTTGTCTGTAACTATTTTTTCTTCAGTTGCTTAAGAATGTTTGATTGTAATATATTTCCTTTTATTGCTATAACATTAATGTATAATCTTATATTTTCTGAAAATTATGATTTGTATACAACTACAGACCACTTTAATACCTTTTGTATTTATATATTGGACTATTTCCATCATCTAATATAACTATTGAATGTCTTTTAAAAAATTAACTTTATTTAAATATTTCAAATACATTCAACTGTTATTAGTATCACATCAAACAGGTTAGTATATGCACAACATTTTGAGAGATATTAGTCTCCCCTCTTCTTCAGGTGTTGGTGGCCTGACCAGTGATTGTACTAGCATTGGATTTGAACCTGTACTTTTGAATTTTAAAGTAGAGCTTTAACCAATTGAGCCATCCAGCCAAAGGAAAACATTTTAAAACCTGTATTATCTGATCAATCAAATTTAAAGCAGGGGCACACAGCTACTAAATGCCTACATGACTGTTTGGTTTATATTGGTGTGGATTATTTCTTTTACTCAACATTCAACCCCAACAAGCATTTTAACTAAATAATCATTTTTTTGATTATTAATAATTTTCTATTAACTTAGAAATTATTATATTCTGTTTAAACTGTAGATTTTAGAATTAACAATGTTTATAAACAAAGCAAAGTCCATACAGTATTGCCACCCTGTGCCAACCAGAGTAATCAATGAATGCCAGAAGGCTTGTGCATAAAATCCCTATCTAATGCCTACTCATCCAATATCCCCATGTGCTAGTATAAGAGATAGTGATCATGTGATGCTTAATTAACAATGTTTTAATACATCTACCATTTTTGCATTTGGTGAAGGACATTCTTGATTTTTTAAATTTCAATCGTTTTCTATTCATGCATTATATACTTTCTAAAAGCATAATCAACTTTGCTCTTTTATTTTAATAATAATTGAAAGCTTGCTAGACTTTCACATGGACTACAGTTACTTCTCAGACAGCCAATCAGATTTTTAAACAGCTGTCTTTTAAGAATGATCAGGCTTATGTCTATAACCAGAATTAGTGTTATGACATCAGTAATCAAAATTCCTGACCTTCCATTTATAACAGTTTCTTATTATAATAGCTATATTAATTATTTGTTGGATTATTTCCATCAGACTATTTCTATCATCTCATATTATGAACGGAATTTTTAGAAAAATTTTAAACTTTATTTAAACTTTTTAAATAATATTTGTCTAAATCACATGTTGTTAATAAATTGGTAATAATTGAAAGTTTGCTAGTCTTTCACATGCGCGATTGTCTCTCAGACAGCCAATCAGATTTTAAACAGCTGTCTTAAGAACGATCAGGCTTCAATACATGACAGAGATTTTGATAAAAAAAGTATGATACCAACCTTTTCTCAACTTAAGTTTTTTTATATATATATAAGCCAGTCTTAAGCATCTTGGCCTGAAAGCTTGAATATATAAACATATATAAGCCAATCAGATTTTAAACAGCTGTTTTAAGAACAATCAGGCTTCAATACATGACAGAGATTTTGATAAGAAAAGGATGATACCAACCTTTTCTCAACTTAAGTTTATATATATATACACACACACCTGGGACTCGTTCTATGCGATAGATAGGTTCCTCAGAAAACACGCGCAAACAAAATCGTGCAAAAATAGATGTAACTTACCTTGAAAAAAGGGGGGATACGGACTGTGATTTTTCAAAACTCACATAAAAGCAAAGCACCAATGTAAAATTTACTTTAAAATTCGTGCAAAAAAAAAAAATAATAAGGAAATAAAATATGTCTAATAAAAAATTTCAAATTTGAAAAAAATTGACACAAGACAAACTTTTTTTAACTATAATATTTAATTTTATTCAAAGCAATATATTTTTATGCATAATTTACAGTAATTTATATTTTTTTATACACGTTTTAATTATTATCGCTATTTTCTGGTAAACAGGTTCGTTTGCAAACTGGTAAAAAATCAGATTCTTCACAAGAGGAAATACAACTAGTGCCAACGTCACTCTCATGTTGTGTTAATTAATGGTTTTCTGGTGACAATGTAATTAGTAATTAATCTAACAACTAAAAATTAAATTCTTATTTTTGGATTTAATTTTCAATTTTAATTGTGCCCACTGCTATTATTCACCTTTTAAAAATAAACTTGCAGACAGTAAATGATTAATAATTGATTACGTTCTTTTTTAAAAAGCAAAAACAGAATGTGATTTAAAATGCAAAATTAACATGCACAATGTTTGAACAAATTTACATTATAATCTTGTAAAATTTAGTGGGTGTATACATAAAATGTGGAAATCATGATTTTAATTTCATTATTGCATAAAATCTTACTATTATAAAGCACTGAAAATATTGAAATTACTAAGTTGAAAGTCGAATTTCAATAATGTGCTATTACTTTCAATATAACGTAAGTGCACAAAATTTATTATTTAAAGTAATAGCGCAATATCGGAGTTCGACTTCCGGTGAAACATGAATCGCATAACTTCAAAATCGTGTTAAATAAGTCCACTTAAAAAGAGACCCAGATGTATATATAAAAGTTAAGTTGAGAAAAGGTTGGTATCATCATTTTTTTATCAAAATCTCTGTCATGTATCGAAGCCTGATCATTCTTAAGACAGCTGTTTAAAATCTGATTGGCTGTCTGAGAGACAATCGCACATGTGAAAGACTAGCAAACTTTCAATTATTAAACTTTTTAAGTATATTCAACTGTTAATATAGTACTATTATCAGTTGATATAAAGTTTAAAATTTTTTTAAAGACATTCAGTTCTTAATAGTAGCAGATGGAGATAATTCATACTAAAATGCTATCAACACACACCATCAGACAAACACTGAATAATAGTTATATATATATATTGATAAATGAAATTATAACCCTTTCTATAAGAAAAAAAAGCCTTTGGTGATATTGTGAAATTTTGTTGCCATTTTAATGCTGATTTTTAAAGATTTCTAAAATATAATCTGTGCATAAAATTTTTTGGAAATCTGTCACATTGTATAAAGAGGGTTGCCTGTATTTTGATTTTGTATCCAAGTACAGATGTAATATTCATAGTATTAATTTACTTTTATTACAACTTTCAATTATTTGAGCACCTTTTTGATTTCTCTAAGACTACCAATATGAGTCAGGATATGCATATTTTTTTGACTCTGCAGTAAAAACTCCATGATTCCAATTTCACAGACTTGAATATAACTTTGAAATAAAAGAGTGAAGTTGTAATTTTTAGAACAGAATTTTAAAAATAAATTAACAACTTATTGTTTTAAATTATTTTTTTGTTTTAGGTCAAAATGAAGTTTTTTCTGCTGATTATTGCATTGTGTGTGACAGCTTATTGTCAAGAACAAGAAGAAGAGGAAGTAAATGATGAAGATCTTCAAAATTTAAGTCCTGAACAGTTAGCAGCTAAAGGATATATCCTGCAGCCTGATGGGAGTTATTTAATGACTGTTGTAGAGCCAGGTGAAACTATTGTGGAGCCAGGTCAAACGGAAGTTGCAACAGATACTGAAACTGTTAATGGAGGTGGAGAGGAATCTGGTGGAACATTTGAATATGATGATGATGAGTCCAGAGATGTCAGCTATGAAAACAATATTATAACTGTACAAAATGGAGATGATAGAAGTTATTTTAAAATCAATCATGGAGCATCAAATAATGAAAATGATTACTCTGTTGATGCTATTAATTCACCCAGCAACCCCACACCAATAACTAACACTGACCATGACAGTCCAGCAGTTTATCCACAAGGAAATCGAGGCGATCCTGATTACAGTTGTGTCCTGGGATCTGGAAAAGGTCCCAATAGATCCTATCTTAAGATGGTTCCTAATTCAAATCGTCCTAGTGGTTTTAAATTTGTTCCACAATACATATCAGGTTGGCAACCAGGAGAAGCTACAAATGCTCCCGAGCCTCCTGCACAAGTAGTTCCTGCTAATGAACCAGAACCTGAAGATGCAGAAGTAGATGATGATGATACAGATCAACCCAATGTAAATTATAAAAATGGATATTTGATTATTGTTGTTACTGCACCCAATAAAAGATATTTCAAAATTACTCCATCCAATAATAATAATCCTTATGATTATAGTGTAGATGCAATTAAATCTCCTGATCAACCAAATTCCAAACCAGATGATGATGATGATGAAGGACCAGAAGTTGTTCCTGATGGTACAAGAGGCCAGCCTGATTACAAGCCAGTTTTAAGTTATGGAAATAAGGCAAACCGCCGATTTTTAAGACTAGTTGTCAATCCTACTAATCCTAAAAAATTCACATTTGTTTCAGAAGAGCCACAATCAGAGCCAGGTGAAGTTCAAACTGAGCCACCTGAAGAACAAGTTGAATATGAGGATGAACCACTCAATGTCAAACACAAGGTTCTCAATCTGGTTGGAAAGCAAAACCACATTGTTTCTGGAGGTAATCCAAATCAGAGATTTAACTTTAGAATCACTCGAAGATCAGCAAAAAAAGGTGATGTTGAAGTCCGAGCTATTAGAAGTGAAAATGAATTGGACTCTTCTCCTGACCCTCATGATATTTATGCTCCAGAAGTTCTTATACAGGGAGACATCGAAGATCCTGCCAATGCTCCTGTGGTAGCTATTGGACCCAGATTCAAAAGACTACACTTCAGGATGATACTGATAAAAGGTAGAATGCGATTTTTACCAATGGGAAGATATTGGTTTAGAGGACAATGGAGATATCGTTTACGACGAAGAAGATGGCACTACCGTTTTCAATACAGGCATCTCCTTAAGAGAATTGTCAGAAGAACAGGGAGATTCAGGTGGCGTATGGGTCACCGCGGAATAATAAGAAGACATGGAGGAATAATAAGAAGAGGTGGAGGAATAATAAGAAGAGGTGGAGGAATAATAAGAAGAGGTGGGGGAATAAGAGGAAGTGGAAAAAGATTACTTATTCGTCGTCGAGGTATTTTTCATCGTGGAGGTTATGTTGGTCATGGAGGTATTAGGCTTCATGGAGGTGGTTTAGTTAGTCGTCATGGAGGTGGTTTAGTTAGTCATCATGGAGGTGTTAGTGGTCATGGAAGTCTTATTGGTCATGGAGGTGTTATTGGTCATGGAGGTGGTTTGGCTCATGGAGGTGGTATTGGTTATGGAAATGTTCTTGGTGGTCTTAGTCATGGAGGTATTATTGGTCATGCAGGTGTTGGTGGTCATGGAGGTGGTCATCATGGATAGGAAGTTTGGACTAAAATTATTTTTTATTAATTAATAAAGATTTTTTTTGCTTTAAGTTGTTTTTAAATTTTTTTATTCTGTTTTTTTTTTTAATAATATTTATTTATTTAAACATAAAATTAGAAAATAAGTGCAAACCAATACCAAATTATCAAATAAGTGGGTTAATTCCCTGTCTGATTTGATGCAGTGGCAGAGTGGCAGACTATTTACTTTAAGATCCTTGAAGCATTCTCAGATCTATTACTTCTGGTATGTAAAAATTCCTTATGAACCCCAGAGCAATATAATAATTGATTATTTACTTCAACAAATAAATAAATGAAATTTTAAATACAACAGTTGTTAACAATCAATTATATAAATACAATTTTTCTGCCAACAATAAATAATGAATTGCAATTCAATGGAGAAGAAAATCTATTCTGGTTAACTATTTTAAAAGTAAACATATAGGGATATTATTACAGGAAATTATACTATAAAATTCTTTTTAAAAAAGATCTCTACCTTTTTCTTTAATCATCTTTGTGGTCTGAGGCAGTGTAAAAATGGCAGATTCATGCATAAGATCCATGAATCATGCTCACTGGTCACACTCCATACTTGATGTTTTTATGACCATATACATAATAAAACCAACTATTTTATTAAGAATCATTTTCAGCACTTCCATATACAATTATTTTAACTAAATGTGACTTGAAGGTTAAAGGTCAATGTCCATAACTCATTTACTATTCTGAATCAAACTAATTAGTATAAAATATACATCCTAATCATTATAAATTTTACAGTCATGCATGGTTTAGCATAATGGTAGTAACTCAAACCCTGGATCATAATGTCCTTGAAACAATTAATGTTTTGGGGCATCCAGCTTCCAAATTTTTTACCTGAGCACTAAAGTCACACAATTATTTAATATTATTACAAATTTGTCTTTAGACAATATATGAAAGTAAATAGTCAAATGGGTTATAGCTAGAAGCTAGTAAGAACTTCAAGCATCAGAACTGAATTAGTAGGCATTGTCCATGGTTAGTGAGCAGAGAGCATAATACTTTGCTAATGACCTAATCCTGATCTATGGACATTGAGATCAAGAGTATACTATTTTTCTACTGTTCTAATCTTAATTCATGGACATTAAATGAGTATAATATTTTTTTGCTGATATAACATTGATCAATGGACATTGAGATCTAAAGTATACTACTCTTTTATTGACCTAATCTTGATAAATAGACATTAATATCCAAATTATATTTCTTTTCTACTGATTTAATCTTAATTTATGGACATTGAATGTGTATACTATTCTTTTACTGATCTAACTTTGATCCATGGAAATTGAGATACAGAGTATACTATTTGTTTACTGACCTAACCTTGATCAATGGTCATTGAGATCCAGATTATACTACTTTTTTACTGACCTAAGCTCAATTCATGAACATTCAATGAGCATATTTTTTCTACTAATCTAACCTTGATCCATGGACATTGAGATCCAGTGTATACTACTTTTTTACTGACCTAACCTTAATCAATGGACATTGAGATCCAGTGTATACATATTCTACTGACCTAACTATAAAGAGCTTTTGCTAATAAGAAAGTCAAATGCATACAATCCAGTTAATATTAAAAAGTAAAGAACATAACATTTATGGGTGATCATATTTTTAAAAACATCAGAAAGAAAAAGTTTAGGATTGAAATATAATTAAAAGATTAAAATAGGAAGCATTTGTATTCTCCATGTAAATAAATAAACAAAAAAGCTTAGCAAATAATATTCTTACTTTAAAAATATAATTGCTAAAAGATTCTTAGATAGGAGAAGAATCTGACTTTTTAATAATCCAAATGTATAGCAACATCACTAAATTTTTACCAAACCATACTCATTTGAAGTAAATTCAAGTAATGAATGGTACATCGACATGAAAAAATAAAAAAGTAAAAAAACAGTATGATAAAATGATTTAAACCAGGTCTGGGCAATTGTTTTGGCTTGTGGACCACTTTGTGGAAACAGAGATTAGCAGAGGGCTGCACCTTTTTTTCACGACACAATAAACACACTGCTTTATTCCCTGTATTACTAAAGAAATATTTGTTTGTCCATTCTTCATTAAACACATAACATTCATCACTGATTTTATATTTTTTTGGAGGGTTCATGGTTTCACTAAAGTTGGACATTTATATATTTATGTTGCAAAGACAAAATTGAAATTAACCAAATCAACTGGAAAAGCACTGTGCATCGTATCTACAATGTACATGTGTATTGATTTTGGCCACCCTAGTGGAAAATATAAGATGAATCTTCAGTCACATACGAAAAGGAAATCTTGGTTCAAGATGGATTTTTTCTGACTGTCGTGGTGGCCACAAAAAACTCTTAGTGGGCTACATGTGGCCCCCAGGCCACTATTTTCTCACCCCTTATTTAAACTATAGTTTTAAAAAAGTACTTCTCTCTTTTTAATTTGAAAAAAATGTTTTAAAAAATAATTTTCAATTCATCTACACAATGTACATTATTACTATTTTAACATTTTTTTGCTTTATATTAGTGTATCCTGACAATATAGTAGTTATCAATTAGTAAAGAAAATCAGACCACTCCATTATATTACTACATATATTTATATTTTTGAAGTCATTTCACTACTTAGTGGTTAACTGTAAGAGGGAAGGTTGATAATTTCATATTCTATCTCATATAGTTTTGTGCCTATTGTTTATTTCGTTCTGAATTGTTGTCTATTTACATATGTAACAGATATGGAAGAGTGAATTATTATTTCAATGCTATTTAATTTGGATCTTTATATACCATAGATAGTGATGCTAGAAAATTTTAATGTGGATGATGTGATATTTTTTTCTATATTTAATTACAGTATAGCTTTGCATGCATCATAATTTCTTATTTAATTAATTAAATAGGCTTTCAAGTTTCTTAATTAGTCTTGCTTTTGGTGCTGCTATAACATCTTCATTCATTTATTTTTGCAAATGTTGTTTCCTTTCTTCTGAATTACAGTCTGTTTAAAATTCTTAGAGACACCAGAAAAGTAGTATATCACTGTTTAAAGCTTTGAAGCACACATAGTGCTAATGAAAAAATTAAGAATGGATAGAAAATTTTTGTATATTTAATTCCAGTGAATATATATATATTACAAATCGATATCTGTATTTCTTCAAAATAATATACGTAAATTTATAAATAAATATTAGAAAATACAGTACTTAAAAAAAGTTTATAAAAAATATATCTATAAACATCACTTAGGAGTGCTTTCAACTATCCTTGTAGATTTTTTCAACTAATACTTTGAAAGGTCAACTTTCCCATAATTCCATGATGTCAACATTTCCATAATTCTGTGATCTTAACATTTGTTGCCTGCCTATTGATTAAATCTTGTTTGTATTTATATATTAACATAGCTTCCTTAATTTTATTATTATTATTATTATTATTTATTTCAGTTAGTGTAACATTACTATAATTAAAATCAAAACCATATATACATGATTTATTATGGTCATAAAAAATGAAAGCTGATAAATTATCATTATTTTTATAATTTTGTTTTGTATTTTGAACCCTTTTTAATAATAACAAATGCTCCTTTGTTCTTTTTTTCCAATGTGCACCTCGATTTACCTATATATCCACTGTAAATGATACATTTTTTATTTGTCAATAAGGTTTTATCTTTTGTGTTTTTATTAATTTATTTAATGTAGATGGTACATAAAATGCAATATCATATATACCTTTATAAATTTTCTTAATAAAATTTGCCTGTTGATTCGAAATATATGGTATTGATATCCAAATTTTTTTTTATCCGAAGAATTAACATTATTATTATTAATATTATTTTTATATTTAGAATTAAAATTTTTAATAGTATAATAAACATAATCACAACTATATCCAACATTTAACAATTCATTGTAATAAATTTCAATATTTTTGGTTTTATCTGATGAATATTTACAAAGATTATCATTTCTAAATAAGAAGGACTTTAAACCTGCCACAACCTATATTAAATAAATTAATAAATAACTCAAAAGATAAAACCTTATTGGCAAATAAAAATTGTATCATTTCCAAATGGACATGTAGGTGTGGCAGTGGATATATAGGTAAATCGATGTGCACATTGGAAAAAAGAACAAAAGAGCACTTATTATTATTAAAAAGAGTTCAAAAATACAAAACAAAATTATTAAAATAATGATAATTTATCAGCTTCCATATGATTTTGATTTTAATTATAGTAACATAAAAATATTGGAAACTGAAATAAATAATAATAAAAGAAAAATTAAGGAAGCGATGTTAATATATAAATGCAAGCAAGATTTAATCAATAGGCAAGCAATAAATGTTAAGATCATAGAATTCTGGGAAAGTTGACATCATAGAATTATGGGATGAAGGAAAGTCACCATTAACCCCAGTCAACAATATTTCAAATGATGAAACTATATATTTTTAAAATACAAATAAGTTAGATATAATATTCATATCACAAAAATATATTGAAGAGACAGCATAAGATGAGATCTCAATGAGATCAGCCTAGTTAACTCTTTAGAGCAACTAAAGTATCATTATAAATCCACCAGCATTATAATAAGTATAATTAATACTCAAGCAATAATCATTCATCATCATGAATGATAAGCAATCAAATATAAATCAACAGCCAATATTGTGACTGAAACCAGGTCAACTATTTATTTATTTATTTATTTAGCCTTTGCCATCTTGAGGCATATATTTAACATTAATTTGGAAGCACCAGCTTAAATGCTAATTCATCAGAATAGAATAATCAAAAGAACAATAATACTGGGATATTAAGACATGCTGATCATCAATGCTTTGTCTACTTAGTACCATTGGCCAACTATAAACATCAATTCTAATGTCTAAACTAAAATAAAATATAGTGCATGATTTTGAAAAATATAATCCTCATGCCAAAATCAGACAATGTCATAATGGAATGCCCAAAAGCACTAATATATACACTTTCATCTATTGGACTGTTATGCTTGAGTCTAGTTCATAGAATATAAGCTCTATTATTGTTACAGTGATCAAGATGATGATGATTTACATAGTATTCTAAAATATTTAGAATTAAGTCATTGGAATAATTTTAACAATAACATATAAGTTTATTAATAAAAAATAAATGAATAAAGTTAAAGACTTTAGAATACAGCTCTACATATGATTTTGATTAATATACAATAAAAAATTATCACATTGTGATTTACATCATTAATATACACAATTCAAGTTATTACATTATAATTTACATATATGTTTCATATAGGGGCACAGATGCACATTTTTCTATTACATGAATATATTTCAATTGACATTTAAAATACAATAATGATTATCATTTTAAATAAGATAATCAAAATACATCATACCAAGTTATACATATCATTGCACTGATGTACGGTGTAATTTATTATTTAATATAAAACATTTGAATTGTCATAATCTATAAATGAAATGCAGTTTTATGTATATTCAATAACATATTTAACGTACATGTGTGTGCTTATTGAATTGCAGGCACATACTGATGTCTATGTCATATATTTCATTTTTGTCAAAATAAATTTATTAGTATTATAATACATAATTAATTCTTGATTTAACATATATGTTGTGCACTTAGAAATGTATGTCCACATTGATGTTTATATTATATATTTTAATTTATCACAATAATAAGATATTTTGGTAGCAGTATCAACAACAGTACACATCACTTGATGGTGCTCTTGCTAATGAAAAACAGTAAAATATAACATTACCCGGCCATGACCTTTTAAGAACGAATTGATCTTTAATTATTTTTTTAAAAATAACATTAAAAAATAAATGTCTTTGTTTAATAACAAAAATATGGTGGCATTTTTTGCAAAAATAAATGTATTCTTTTTTAACAATAACAATAACCAAATCTTTATTTAGGACCTTTTTTAGATTTTATTAAATATACATTATTCTTTTAATACTTTAAACAAAAAGAACACTTGATAAATTCAAATGGCAGCACATAGGACTAAAATGTGCAGGGGGGGGCAATGGTTTTGATGATCCAAAGGATTGTCCAAAATATGCATTACTTGATTAACAAACTAATCATCCTGAATGACAATAACAAAATCTTGATTAGGATCTTTTTTAGATTTTATCCTATCTACATTATTCTTCTAATAGTAAACTAAACATTTAAACAAAATTAAAAAAAGAAATAGATTAACAAACTAATCAACCTGAATTAAATTAAATTCCATTAAATGAAATGTCAGTGTATAGTACTGGAATGTGCAGAGGGGGGACCAAAGGGTTTTGATGATCTGAAGGATAATCCAAAATATGCATTACTTGATTAACAAACTAATCAGTCCAAATTACATTAAATTGTCTCGTGAAGATATCACAACTGGCATGACTATTTAAGAAGTCACACTTATATCAAAACATTCCATATTTTTAAACCCTTCCAAAGGCATCATAACCATTGTGACCATTTGAAAATTTTTTGGTACCTCATACTACATTATTTGAATGTAATATAATACCTTATTAAATAAGATCTCAAATTTTATGTTGACTTCAAATCTACATATCCTCAAATTATATAATAGTGCAGTCTCAATAGTGATCATTTGTAGAGTAAGAACAGGGTGCTTGAAAGTAGTGTGAATTGTGAGAAATTAGCATAACACACTACAAGGCATTATTGGGTACCTCACAAATGGCATATTTAACTGTTTTTGAGTAGCGGTCCTTGATACATGTACTTATATTTTTTATAATTGATTCAATATTGAAAGTATATATATATGAATCATGTTATTTAATTGTTTTATAACAGTTTACTTTTAAAAAAAAAACAAATATAGTCAATTTTTGACAGTTAATTGTTGATTGATTATCAACATCTTTAAATTTAAAATGATGTTCTATGTCTAGTCTAAAAATTTTTTGGAAATCTTTTTTTAAAATAGAACAGTCAATAAATTGTTCTCAACACTTAATTATAATGTCTTTAAATTAAAAATAAATTTTAAAATGGCTTTTTATTTTTTCAATAAATGATTTTAACGAAATGCATTCTATATTATATATTTCACATTTAGAATATGTCATTTCAGAAATGAATTATAAAAACAACTCACATTATATATACATATAATGTGATGCATTTGCCTTTGGTTCTTTGCATGTATACACAGCAGCATAGTCTAATGACTTCTTCATTAACTGATGGGATTCCCTTGGTAAGTTGGTCTTGGTTTGTCATTTTCAAGATAGGTGTAGTCCAGGTAAATTAGTCTGCAGTGATCTCCCTTCTGTTCTGGGCTTGATGGGTGTTAGGGCAGCAAGTTGTCTTGTCCACATTTATACAGGTTAATTGATCAATTAGAAGTGGGTCTGGCTTTATATGAATCAAAACTCCAGCATATAGATCATTTCTGGACTTACTCTCCTTTGTCTTCATGGTAGATCTGTATAACTATGGAAACCAGCTCTGCAGTGAGCTATTCTGCTATAGCTACTAACTACAGGAAATTAGCCAACTCTTAAAAAATCTATTAGCCAAAACTAAAATCAGATTATTCTAATCCCATTATCAACTCTTTTTATAAGAGTCATTTGAGGTGAGAAAACACATTTTAAAACTGTTTTCTTTTTGATTAAAACCAATTCTAATCCTTTTGAAAGCAGCTTTGAAATTTCATCAAAGTGTGATATACAAAGATTTTTACACAAATAGAAATTTACCAATTAATTAAAAACATTTTCCCTATCTCTCTAATCCCTTTATAAGCAACTTTGAAATTTTTATCAAAGTATGATATACAAGCCTTAATTAAAATATTTCAAAAATAAAGCATGCTTGTTTTTAAATTCAAAATTAGAATACATTATTAATATTTATTTAGACCTTTTTAATTATTTATTTCATATTGAAATTTTATTTTAAACATAGAATTATTTAATCTTTTACTATGCTTATTATTCCAGGAAGGTAGAAAATATCTAGTAAAATTTT